>JALIZH010014616.1:0-52320 GCA_030522465.1 Rhipicephalus appendiculatus
TTGCATACTTCCATATAGGCTGAAGTCGAATATGACACAAGAAGATAGGGAGTTCCCAAAGCAATATATGTTCAGATGATTATTTATTCAAAGATTCACAAGCGATTTTTCCGCAGATATTGCAATTTTACAAGCCATGCAAAGAATAAAAAAGGAAAGGCTGCGAATCGACAAAGCTCGCCACTGTTTACTAGTGCCTCGCTTCGTTCTCGCGTAACGGTCGTGAAAACACTGAAGGACGCAAGGAACGACGGCGCAGAAAGAGCGAGGCACAGCATTTAACGACGAGACCATAATCCGACGCATACACACTCGTGGGCTGTCTCATCAGCGTGAGAGCGTTCGAAGATGGCCTTAATATCGCCTCCCTCTCACTCCCTGTGTTCCCTTTCCCTCCTCCCATGCCCACATTGTGGCGCCCTCGCCAGGGCAGCTCGGCATCAATAGCGGAACCCTGCTCAGTACCGCTCCCGCGATGACGGCGCGTTGATCCCCCACGCTTCCCTGTGCCTCATTCAATTCCCACCGCCGAACGCTGATCGCAGAGTGAAGCGCGATACGTAGTAAAACATTGTTACTGGTGGGCGAGCTCTTATGCGTCCATGCTCGTTTCTCGTTGTTTGCTTCTGCTGATGCAACACTGTTATAAGCATATCAGACAGTGCTAGCCGACTGTTTCGAATTCTCGTAGACAATGAGACAGCAACGAGGTCAGCGATGGCTTGATTATTATTGTGATAGCAATTATATTTACACTCTCGGTTGATTTTTGCCGTCGCCGTCGCCGTCATGTGCCGGATATGCATATGTATTTATGTATATAAAAAGGGCACAGAGAAAAAGAAATAAAACAGATAAAAGAAATAAATTAATTCTAATTTCTTGCTATCGCATTCATTGCTTCGCCCTAGTGACGAAACTGTGACTTTTTTAGGTAACAAAATTACTGCAATAACGATGCTTGGTTACTGACATGGCTTGTTTTACAGCTTTCCTGGCGTAGTTATTCTACACACGAACTGACAGAACTCTTTTTTTTTTTCACTATTCGGCTTTCATATTGCACATCGTACACAATACATCCCGCCGTCTTACGGAAGTTGCAACCTCGCGACAATGATCTCGCCACGTCCTTTTCATGTATTGTTAAGTGAATGTTCGGGTTTTACAAGGCCGCCGTGGAGCGCGAATTCAGTGTACCATGCTGATCACCCCGCTGCGAAGTGAGGAATTTCTCGTCCGTGCTATAATACAGCCACATCAACTGCAGCGATCACCCTGCTGATCCGAGCTACGAGGCTAATTGTTTTCACCAAACAGATCAACCCTAAAATATAATAATAAAACGAAGCGAAACAACACAAGTGGCTACTCGAGTGGTGCTTAGATGTTTTGCACTTTACCGGACACTTGACCGCTTGTGTTTACACTTGACCGCTTGTGTTTGGTATCCGATTGGTATCCAATGCATAGGTATCCAATGACAATTGGTATCCGCTTATGTTTGATATCCGATTGTCATTTGACGAAGTGAAACACTAAGCGTTCGGGATATATGGCGGCACTTGCCGATGTAGAACTTGCCACGTAACACAAACGATGTACCTCGAAGAGTCCGCAACCGCAAACGCTCCGCATTTGGTGGTGCGTGTCGCATTATTCAGATGCAGTTTCTTCTTTTTTTATCTGTGGTTGTTAGAACAACCAAAAGCGGCACAGTTCATGAGCATTTCTTTTTTATGTGCAGTGCAATAAGGAGTACTGAATTCGCGTTGGGTGTGTTCTAGTACCTTTGCGTCCACAAACTTCGCACTCGAGAAATCTGTCTGGAAGCCTCGAGTGTTTCTTGCAGCTGTGCTTGGCAAAGTGGAAATCAAGTGCTGGATAAACTTTTGTTTTAGCTAAGTTGGGTATTTTTTTTCTTCTCAACAGTCCCGTTACACCTATCAGGCTCCTCGCATAATTCGAAAATGCATGAAGCTGACGGAACTACTTTACGAGAGCATAGAAGAGATTAGACGAGCTACAGTTTCTTTCTTAGAGTATTAGCTTCTTCAATTTAATCGACTTATAACGGCGTGTTCATATGCTATACGATTAAAGCATCAACTACAAATCAGTCTACAGCATTTGGGAATCGCACCCAAGACCTCATGTTCAGCCGCAAAGCAGGAGTGGGTTCGAAGTTTCGCCTCAAATGTTTTGTTACACTGGTAGTTTGACAAGGAGTGGGTTCGAAGTTCCGCCTCAAATGTTTTGTTACACAGGTAGTTTGACGATACAATATCTATTTATTTGTTTATTTACTTAATTATTTATTTATTTATTTATTTACTTATTGATTGATTGATAGCACTGAAGTTGCGATAGAGGGAGTAGGAACAATATAAATTAAAAATAAACCATAAAATTGATTGAAAGTAAATACATGACTTTGCTGCTGCACCAAAATGTGTTCGGCATATGTAGGCTTTAAAAAGGTACCTAGCGGCAGCGATTGATGCGAGAAGGTGATTCCATTCTCTTCTTGTTTCCGGCTAGAGAGAATGTAAAAGTAAGTTAGTGCGGTAGAAACGGATAGCAGTATAACACTACGACGTAAAAAAAATCAATTGTCGAACAAAGAAACACCATATCAGTACACATTTTACATCTATTTGGAGAATATTTAAAGGAAAGAAATACATATACGATAGAATCTAAATAGCTTCCGGTTACCTCCATAGTGAAAGTGATATCAGCTTCCCACCTCAGATGCATTGGACCTAGCAGCGTGCACCGATTAAACGTCCCCGATGTGGACGCAACTTGCTCGTGCTCTAATCTCATCATCAAACAGCCCGTACTTATGACCCTACTTACAGAAACACGTGTCGCGACTCGTGTTTTTTCTTTTCGTCGTTTGCCAGCGAAAAATTATTAACTGTATCTTTCTTTTACTGCTATCCCCACACAACGCGACGAACAACCCAAGCGGCGTTTTCAAAGGCATTGCTGCCACAACCTGCCGTCAGCATGCAGCGATATGGGCCTAAGCGACAGCCGTCCCGAGCTGCCGATTACATCTCGCTGCTCGCATACTCACCCTCAAAAGGGATATGTGGACGCGTGCGCGAAAGAGCCCTGTAAAGAACCACTTGTATAATGCCGATTAGCGAAACGCCCCGCGGGCATGCAGGCTCGCCCCGGCTGACCCCCGGCCTTCTGTTTAAGCCGCCACGTGGCGTCCATATATAACAAAATATGAAAGAACAGAGACGTATATGGGGGGAGGTATTGTTCCGTGCGTTATGCTGCGAAGGATAAACGAGCTGCTATGAGGCACGGTCGACTGCTGGCTGCCGTGAGCACGCATTTCACGGATATTTAATACGTTGACCTCACCCGGGGATCTGTGTAAATCCTGCATGTGGTCCCTGTTGTGAACGGTTAGTTACCTTACTGCAGCGAAATCTCGTTAATTCAGATTTCACGGGACCGGAAAAAAAAGAAACATGTCCGAATCAACGGAATTCCGAATTATCGAAAGTATCAAGAAAACGATGAACAAATGCCTATCTCGTCAATACACTTCCATTTTCTCGATTAATGCGAAAATCATGTACTTACTTTGCATAAGAGCGGAGTGGAAGCCGCAATTTTCGCCACTCGCGACTTCGTTGAGAATCTCACCGCGGTTCAAGAACTCACTGTCCTAACTAACCCGAAACGGTGCTAATCCGAAACGTCTGTACTGTCGTTACAGTACGGTTCGCGCTGATGACGATGGTAATGCAGACTGCGCCGCCTTGTTTCGGTTGTCCGCGAACGCCGTTCCTCCCTCATTTTCGTCGCACATTTGCGGCGCTTCGCGCTCAGCGTGCTCCGAGATTCGTCCGATTTCTCTTCCCATCTGCTGTCTTTCATGTTTCTTAGTCTACCTTCGAAACTTATTTTCAAACCGAAGTCGCTAACCGACTCCAATACCACCACATGTCTGCATTGCCGTGCAGTGAAGTATAGTCTCTACATTATTATTGTTAGATGGGGATATCTTTAGGCGTAGGGTAAAATGTAATAAAATAAGTTGTGTGGGGTAAAGCAGGGTAATTTTGAACGTGACGTAGGGTATTTTCCAAACATTGGTTGGCAACACTGCAGGTAAAGGGTTAATCCCCCGCAGCCCGCTTGATATGAGGTGCTACTTTTAACTAGTGTATGAGAATTATTTGATAACGTCGGAGCGTAAGCGTTCACACGAATTCTAAACAACGTTTAAGGGTCCTTTAAGAGAAGTTCTTGTTGATTCCATAATAATTATGAAACAAAAATAAAAACGTGCATTTTGAGAGCAAACTGGGACGCTTACTTACTCCGGCACAATTAACAGAATCGTAGCCTATGTTAGTGTGAACCACTGCAGTTTTCTTCGTTGTCAAAGAGTCCGCACGCCGTATATACGTACATATCTAATTTCAGTGATTTGTTCGTAGCTTTTGAGCAACCTTACAAAGTCATTTTCAGAAGAAAACTCCCCAACCTCGATGACGCGAAAATATCTCCAACTGTTTTGTCAGGCCACAAAGAAAAGTCAGCGATCGCTAAACAGAACCAAAACTTTTGTGACCTTAGCGCTGTAGTTACTAAAACGGCATCTACCCATAAGATGCTCATAGCATGCACATTTTGACTTTGACTCTCGCAGATGATCTTCCCGAGTTTGCCGAGTTAAATAGCTCGAAGAACTAAATTGATAGCACCATATGTTGTGTTTTCTTGCTAGAGAATTTATTAATTGGTATTTATCTCTTTCCAATAAAAGCAATATAAAGCCCAGAACTACCTCCAGAATGTCTTTCACATTTCACTTGTACTTGATGGCTGTTACACGCTCAATACAATGCCATGAACGCTCTCCGTAACTTTACACAAGAGCAATAAACCTATATACCTACTCGTACATGAACCGGTTATTATGAAACATTATTAGATTTGTCGTGCATGGCATACATACCTGAGCCAACAAGAAAGAGAACACGTACGATCCCAAAAACACAGCCGCGGATTTATATTCGCTCCTCGAATGGCATGCCAGAGTGGACGTCTATGCGTGAAAAAAAAAAATAATAATAACGACGCAGAAAAAGCCGGCAGATCCCACGCACTGTGGGAATCGATCTAATGCGAAGCCGCCAGGAAGGAGCAAATCATGCTTTACATAATTTGCATGTCATGTTTTACATGTTAGGACCTGTCATTTATGTTCATGATACAGTCATGTCACTCAATACCAAATTTGGTGTATCTCAAGCTAACGAAACGGCCGCGAGCACGCCATGAGCGTGGCATGCAAGTCATGTCGCACATGACAAGTCATGATTTCCATATTACGACTTGTCATTTATGTTCGTCATACGGTCACGTCACTCAATCTCAAATTTCGTGTATATCAAGCTAACGAAACGGCCGCGAGCGCGCCATGAGCGTGGAATGCAAGTCATGTCGCTCATGACATGTCATGATTTCCATATTGCCACTTGTCATTTATGTTCCTCATACAGTCATGTCACTCAATACCAAATTTCGTGTATCTCAAGCTAACGAAACGGCCGCGAGCACGCCATGAGCGTGGCATGCAAGTCATGTCGCTCATGACATGTCATGATTTCCATATTGCCACTTGTCATTTATGTTCCTCATACAGTCACGTCATTCAATCCCAAATTTGGTGTATATCAAGCTAACAAAACGGCCGCGAGCACGCCATGAGCGTGGCATGCAAGTCATGTCGCTCATGACATGTCATGATTTCCGTATTGCCACTTGTCATTTATGTTCCTCATACAGTCATGTCACTCAATACCAAATTTGGTGTATCTCAAGCTAACGAAACGGCCGTGAGCACGCCATGAGCGTGGCATGCAAGTCATGTCGCTCATGACATGTCATGATTTCCATATTGCCGCTTGTCATTTATGTTCCTCATACAGTCATGTCACTCAATACCAAATTTGGTGTATCGCAAGCTAACGAAACGGCCGCGAGCACGCCATGAGCGTGGCATGCAAGTCATGTCGCTCATGACATGTCATGATTTCCATATTGCCACTTGTCATTTATGATCGTCATACAGTCACGTCACTCAATCCCAAATTTGGTGTATATCAAGCTAACGATACGGCCGCGAGCGCGCCATGAGCGTGGCATGTAAATCAAATCATGTTGTTCATGACATGCACGTCATTATTTGCATATTACCACCTGTCATTTATGTTCGTCATACAGTCACGTCACTCAATCCCAAATTTGGTGTATATCAAGCTAACGAAACGGCCGCGAGCGCGCCATGAGCGTGGCATGTAAATCATACTTTTCATGACAAGTTAGTCATGATTTTCATCATATGACCAGCCATTTATGTTCGTCATACAGTCATGTTATGACATACCAAATTTGGTATAAATCCCATGAACGATACGGCCAGGAGAGCACAAAGTCGTAGGCGGCTAGATAGATAGCTAGATAGATAGATACGCTCAAAGTCGCCGAAGTTCGCTAAGAAATGCTTCGCATTTAAAAAAAGGGGAGCGAAGCGGGAAAACAAGGAGCGAGAAAGAAAAGGGTGCGACGCGAGAAAGAAAATCAGAGGAGCGAGAACCTATGCCGGCAGCCAATCAGAAAGCTCGCTGCCTGCGGCGCAACTAGCCGCGAGAAGCGCACTCACGCCCCCCTGTTAGCCGCCGCCGCAGCTGGCCACGCCGGCGCGTCGTCAGGACGCCGTTCCCAGGGCCCACCCCAGCGCTGCCCCGGCTCATGGCGCTCTGTTCCCGGGAATAATACGCTTAATGGCGGAATTCAATTAGGCCGCGTCGTTGTCCGGCTTTCTGACGTCGTCCCCCCCGAGCCCCTCTCGCTTTAACGGGCAGTCGCCGCCGGACCCCTTATTCCGCGGCTCCTTTCCCGTAATCCCTCGCACTGTGCCACGGCTCTCCTTTATGACCCCCGACCGTATTTGCATAACTCCCCCCGTCCGTGTTAGCCTCCCCAGTCATCGGCTCCGCACTCTCTGTCGCGGCGGCCAATCTCTATTCATTACCAAATTGGGATTTAAGCGCCCCAGCAGTTACGCACGTAATAAAGTGAGCGCTTTCTCTGTGCGGTCGCCACCGGCCCGTCGACATGCAAGGCAGGGGGGCGGGTAATCATTCAGATACGGCCTTCCCAATTTATTCCGTTTTCCCACCGACACGTCCTGTCCTTCTCACGCATTGCTGCTTTTTTTATCTTATATTATTTTTGGGCGCGGCGTGATGTTTCCCCGCCGCAGTCGAATAAGCGTTTATGGCCTCGTGAATGGACCCTCCTAACACAGAACTTCACAGCTTTGTCCCCTCGGACACGAGGTTCTTTGAGCCTGCCGTTGACGCGTACGGGTTAAGACCCGTCTCATAGGGGAAGCCTTGTCATGTCATCCCTTATTAAGTAAAGTAGGCCACTTGCACGATAGCTGGGCTTCCAACAATGAGCAACGCAGCTGTCCTCACTTGGGGATGATGATGAGTTGGAGGATGTGCACGAGTCTACAATGAGGGACGGGCCAATAAATATCACGCTTCATTAATTCAATTTTGCTGAGCTCTAAACATAACAAAACCGAACTTAACACGTTATAATTGTCATTGGAACCCTAATGTGTTGTTTGGAAGTTAGAACAAATAAAAGTATCTTAGCAGCGAAGAACAACATTAAGGTCAGTTTGCAAGGATAAATTATTGTTTGACACCACTTTTGTTGCTAACATCGAAACGATTTATTATGAGAAAAAAATTTAAGGTCAAAATGTATTCTTTTTTTTTTAATTTCGCGCTGATACTTCAGCACAGGAAAGTCAGCGTTATGTTACGGATTTCAGTTTTTTCGTATTTTGGACGCATAAACTTTACAATACGTTAAATCTTGTTATATTAAGCACCACCCCCCCCCCCCCCTCCCCCGATCAAAATCTATACATCACGTCGAGTGTGTGTGACAACCGTAATGCAGCGGCGTCACTTACATTTTCTTTTTCCGCGTTTTCTGGCTTGCCAGAATTACCGTATTTTTCCGACGCGTGACGCCTGGGGAACCAGGCATAACTTTGTAGCTTCTCTTAAGTATTATTCGACACACTGTAAATTTAGCATATGCTGTGAATTGCCTTTTAACCAAAGCACGCTATGTTATTCTTGTCACTCATTGCAGGTGTGGTTTCAGAATCGGAGAGCGAAGTGCAGAAAACACGAGAGCCAAATGCAAAAGAGTAAGTGACTTTGACAATCTTTTTTTCCATGTATTCCCGAAGCGGCAACTACGCGCATTGTGCGTGCCGCGGCGAATTTTACGCCGCTTTTGTGACATCGTATGCAATGCGTCTATCGCAAATAACATGCATAGCTGTCATGAAACAGCCGTCTTTTTATGTTTTTAGGTGTCAGACTTGCAACTTACATGAACATTTACATGTTCCGGTAATTTACAACTGGCTTGGGAAACACATTCGATGCATGACGCGTAAAATTATTACTGCTGTTGTTATCCGCGAATAAAACATGCTTCCTCAATTAATCTACAAAATTCTATGAGTAGCCTACCCTGCAAAGTTTACTTGAGACTCACTTTTCACGCAGTTTCCCAGACTCGACTGTCTAATTAGAGGACAGCCGATGTGTAAATTAGTATACCAATGTTAATATATATACCTTCCTGTTTTGTGACTTTTGAGAGCCAAACTGGTGTCGCAACAATTTTTCAACCAAATGTAGGTTTCCACAAGTTGTCTTCTCTACGATTGGGCGACCTCCTTAACTAATAATATGTCTCGCTATAGCACTGCTTGAGATTCCCTCGTGCGACCAGTTCCAGTAACACCAGAGTGATTTTTGTAAAATTGGGGTCATTTTTGTCATATTCCTTTGTTATACCTTAAATATGATCTCCATATGCACGCACACTATTTCGCCTGATCGGCCGCCTAATTCACCAAACGATCAAAGCATGTCTTCTTCAGTGTTATTGAAAACAATGGCATTCGCAAAGGCCTTCGAGAAAAGAAGCACTGAAAACGAGTATATTTCCAGCGTGAATTATTCTTATGTGGGCCCTGCAACACTTTTACAAGTAATCAACGAATGACCTCACTTGCAGAGTATTCTGCCTCACCAATCGCTTTCCGCAAACATTTGTCGAATCATTCAAGCACATGCGTAATTATCAAGATTTGTCGCACGCTTTAAGCGCATTTTCTGTTTTTTGTTCCGACGAGCACTCTGGAAGCTACGAAGGGTGCCGGGGAGGGGTATGACAAAGAGGCAAAAAGCCTACATCAGCGCGCATCACGACCTTCAGCATTTTCTTTTTTTCTTTGAGATGTTGGCACCCTTCCGGTATGACTACGAGCGCGCTACTGTGTATTCGAACATATCACAGACTGCATAGCAGGCACGTGGCACCACACCACGGCGGCCGCGGTAACTACGCATCACATGAAGCACTATTGTGAAAAAGTCTGGCCGAGTGTTGTGAGTAGACACAGGCTTTGTTCTGCCTCAGCTGGACGCAACTCAGCGTGAACTCTATCTCACATCAGTAACTCCTGTCATCGAGAACCACTGTTGCCGTTAGGCAGATTTTGTAGAAGAGCCAGAAGTCAAGGTAAAGGTAACCAAAAGTAGCCATGTCTTTTATTTTAGCTCCAAATTTGTTGCCAAAAATAACAACAGTAATATTACGAACAGAGTTTTCAATAATACTGAACAATAGGTCATATTCCCAATGAGAAAAAGAAGAGAACAAAAAGAAGTTTCTTTTTTAGCTTTTTATATTCCAGCCACAAATAAATAGCCACTGTAGATCATTACTGGCGCCCCAACGTCGTAGCTGACTAATTGCTATTGTCTGGTAAACGACTCACTCTTCACTTTTCGCTGCGCGTTATAAGCTAAGCAGGAGAAGGCAGGGAGGTTAACCAGAAAGACATCCGGTTGGCTACCCTGCACTGGAGATTAGGGAAGGGGAATAGAAAGATGAGAAAGGGAGAGGAGGGAAGAGAAGAAAAACAGAGAGGGTCGATGAATTTACTGCAGCGTGAGGAACTGCTCCGCAAGTCTGATGCGTTCGCACAAGCCCGTCGTCCCCAAAAAGCACAGGAGTGCTTTCATTGCCTTGTGAGCCGTCGAGAGATGTGGACGATGCTGTAAGTAGCACCAGCATGGAAAGTGGCCGATCATCCAATCACCGCAGTGCGTCGAAAAGTATACTTGTCTCACTGAGGCAAAACGAGGACCGTGGCACAGCAAGTGTACTCAATGCTTTCTTCGATGCCGCAAACATCACATCATTGGCCTGTGTCACGCTCTATATATTCGTCCAGTCGAATTATTCGAAACTTCGAATACTATGTATTCGAAAGTCGAATCGAATTATTCGAGTGAGCATTATTTGAGTCGAATTCGAAACTCGAATATTCGCACACCCCTACAAGAAAGTTCTTTCTCCCTCTCTATCTCCCGTTAACGTATGTAATATAGTGCGGTGGGATTAGTAAAATAACGACCACGCGTCAGAAAATGCGAATTATGCAACCTCCTTCGCAAAAAGACTATACAAGCGTTATGTCGGGAAGGAACGACGTTAACATATATAATATAGCGTGATAGAAGAGTAAAATAACAACCAGGCGTCCCACAATACGAATTGCGCAGTGAGGGGGGTCGTTGAATGCTTCCAACCCATTACAAAGGTATCAGCCATAATTCATTGTCATCAGCCACTGCATCGACAAAGTGCACATAATACCTCGGAGATGTGTAGCGGGTACCTTTCTCCTCCGCAGAGAGAGAGAGAGAGAAAGATAAAGGAAATACAGGGAGGTTAACCAGAGGAGGACTCCGGTTTGCTACCCTGTACTTGGGAAGGGGAAAGGGGTAGCAGAACCGACGCAGAATGACGAATAATGGCATAGGGTGCTCTCCAACTTGACGAAAATTGATTTACGGCGTTGTGGATACCTTGCAAGTGTACTTGTATTAGTAGCCCCAAGAGAGTTTACAACGGGCTCTAAAAAGGCCGATCATCTTCCAACTTTCACTGTGACCGCGCTGCGCTTTCCAAGCATGCCTGGAGTTTTTTGTCGTGTTGGCCAATGCGCGTCTTCCTTCCGCCAGCGCGCTGATACGCATCGAGGCAGCTCGACGTGCGGTGCGACTGCAAAGACGGAGCTGTGTCCATGTATGCAATCGCGTGGCTAGCGCGCTGCTGTAGTTGGTGGACAGCTACCTATGCCGACGTTACCCGTCAGTTTCTAATGACGATAAACGTCGCGTGTTCTCTCGTCAACTGTATTGAATTGACTTTATTTGCAGCATTATAAACAATGCTGCGGGTGACCCGAGAAGAAAAGCCGGTTAGACAGCTGGGGGTGTCCTGCCCATCCTACACACACGCGTCAGCATAACGGTGGTTACTACAAGAAATAAAATTTACATGTGCAGTGCATTCAGGTGCGCACGAAAGAATTCGGAGCGGTGGCCGCTCGTCGGCGGGGCGCGCCGGTCTGCGCATGTGCGATATCCCTTGCAAGGTCGTCTGGCTCCCCAGTGCATCTAGATAGGTGTGACGGACGGTGCTCCCTCGTCCACTTTTTTCGGTATTTATGTGAGTTCGATATCTGGGAGTGTTATCCAGCGGCACTTAATCCCGCAGATTTTCTGACCCGTGGTATGTTGCCATTCTGAGCTGCTCGGATGAAATGACTGGTGGACAGGCCCCGAGTGGCAACTTGGTCAGGGTTGGGCGGCTAAAACTGACGCTAACGTTGTCAGAGAAGGCCTTCCGTTAAGGCTTTCACCGATATACTGGTTCAGAAGTGAGCGCATATTCCTTTTAAAGGAGATTATGTCATTTCCGCACGTCTTGGCTCCAGCATAAAAGGCCAGAGAACAGTTTGGGAGACTGTCAAACTGCTAGCGTCAAAAAATAATCAGCACTGAGCTCAGACCTTCGTCAAGATTTTCAAAAACACTTCAATGAGCTCCTAAACCCAAGAAAGGATAGCCCTTTGAAATAGTGGAAAGCGCACAGAGTGGCACTTTATCCAGGTATCGCCAAAAATGTTTTGCGATGCCTTCCCATGATGCAGAACTATCGATGGTACTATCGATACCATCGATAGTTGAGCCACTATCGAACTATCGATGGTACAAGAAACTATCGATAGCGCTATCGATAGTAAGTTTGAAACTACAGTGGTCAACACACATATCTAGAACGATGGAGTGTCGCACTCGGAACAGCACGAGCGACATATGCAGTTCGAAACGGGCCAATTTTCTGAGCATGCGCGGCGCCAATGATGGGCCCGCCTTGCAGTTTTCGTCCTTGATTATCGCTGTGGCTGCGATAATTTCTTTGGCCATCAGAAGCGCTGTCAACTGTGTGCGCCCGGATTGGCTCCTATTATACTATGAACTTATTCTCGATTCGTGGTATCGTATAATACCGAAAACAGCGGGCTTCGTTTTTGCTTTTTTTCTTTTAACCGTTCAGAGTGCTTTCGACGGCCAAAGCAGTTGTTGCATCCGCAGTGATAAACAAGGATAAAAAATGCAACGCACGCGCGCAGTTGGCACCACGTATGCTCTGGTGTGGCGTATTTACGACTGCAGATGTCGCCCGTGCAGTTCCGAGCACGACGATCCTTCGTTCTAGACATTGGAGTTCACCACTGTACAATCGATAGTATAAAATCAACCACGCGAACTCATTGCAGCATAAACTTTATTCTCCGAATGCGTGGTAGTATATGGCGGAGCAGGAGGAGCCGGCAGAAGGGCACGAAAGTTGACATGCTTGCGTTCCTTCAGAAGAATGATTGCCTGACATTATTAAGCTGAACTGTCCAGATTTAGCAGAAAGGAAGTCGTCACATGTGGCGGAACTGCGCGGCTTCAAACTTATATTGCATTTCGTGATTTCAAAATAAAAATATCAAAAGCTACGTTTTTAATTGTAAGGTGTAACTACTTTTGAATCCGAATTTATTTATGGACATATTCCGGCATTTTGATTGCGGCAATAATTTATTTCTTTCGCCAGAAGAGTGCTCATAAATTAAGCGAACTGAGTACTGCCGATAGCAGGCCATCGCAAATCATTTGGCAATATCGTCGTCCAACAACAGCATAATTATTCACAACACTATTGATTATACTATCAGCCGCAGTACTCCTGATGGTACTATTGATTGCATTCTGGATAATATCGATTGTTTACCGGTACTCGTACTATCGATAGCTTCTTTACACTATCGATAGTTAAAAAAAAACTGTTGATATTTTCTGTTATTTGATCTGTGTATGGGTGCCCCGTTGTGATGCAGAACTATAGGTAAATGGACTATCGATAGTATCGATAGTTTAAGAAAGAACTATCGATACTATCGATAGTCCATTTACCGATAGTTCTGCATCACTACTTCCCATACCTGCTACTGAGGCACCCAGTGAGCGCATGTTTTCAACTGCAGGAAACACCGTAAAATCACGGCGAGAAAGCATGACTCCATGGTCATGAGGAAGAGCTTGTGCTTCCGCATGACAATTGGTACTATTTCGGTGGCAGGCACCAACCGCGTTGTGTGCTCGAGGACGTGAGCAGATTGCATTTCTTTGTTCTTTCTTTCAATTTTCAACAAAATGTTTGGTATTCGATATTCGATTCAATATTCGACATTTTTGGCCATTATTAAGCTCTATTCGATTCGAATTTGGATTCGAGATGAAATCTCACTATTCGCACACCCCTACCTTGAAGTCTTGAGGAAACGGATCATGGGTGCCTTATGGGCTTCCGTGGCAACTAATGCAAGTACACTTGCCAAGTGCCCACTACGCTGTAAATCCGAATTTTTGTAAAGTATGAAAGCATCCGGTATGTCATTATTCGTCATTTTGCGGAGAAGTGTCCGTATCTGCGACACACCTGTAAGGCATTAGACCTATGTGCACTTTGTCGATGTTCAACGACCCACTCCTTATACAATTCGCATTCTGTGACACCTGGTTGTTATCTTACTCTTTTACCTCACTATACGAAACTTCCGCCGATACACAGGTTCTAAAGTGAGCGCATATTTCTTTTAAAGGAGATTATGTCATTTCCGCACGTCTTGGCTCTATAGCAGAAAAGGCCAGAGAACAGCCTGGGAGACTGTTAAACTGCTAGCGCAAAAAAATAATCAGCATTGAGCTCAGACCTTATAGTCAAGAGTTTCAAAAACACTTGAATGAGCTCCTGAACCCAAGAAAGGATAACCCTTTGAAACAGTGGAAAGCAAATATGTGAACGTCGTTCCTTCCAGACATGAAGCCTGTCAGTGCACGTTAAAGAACACCAGATGGTCCAAGTTTCCGGAGCCCTCCACTACGGCGTCTCTCATAATCATATCGTGGTTTTGGGCCGTTAAACCCCAGATATTATTATTATTACATGAAGCCTGTATGGGGTCTTTTCGCGAAGGCGTTTCAAGCACCGGCATCGCTCTGTGGTAGAATCCTGGGCTGCCGCGGAGAGGGCCCAGGCTAAAACCCATTCCATCCTGGATATTGTTTTTTCTTATTTCATGCGGTTGTGGTAACGGACACCGGCGATGGCGGCGGCGGACAACTCCGGCCGTTGTTGTGATCTCATAACGGCTTTCGCTGTAACAGAGATATAGGAAACAACGGATAGTCGTTATGCTTCCTGGATATTTTACCTATATAGAATTGGTAAGCAATTATTGCTAGTAAAATCACCGTAATTAAAGTTCACACTAGCCAGCAAATATCTTTGAAGCCAACTTGAAATATTCATCTCCATACGGGGCTGTAAAGTAGCTAACTTCGCGCTAAGTGCACATTCGGCAATCCTGACTTATGCACTCTTAAAAAAAAAAAAAAAAAAGGTTGTAGTGCTTACTAACTTGGGTTTACTGACTACTTGTCAGATATGTTACTAAGCGGTTAGTAAGTGCAGTTAGTAGCAGGGAGGTTAGTAACCGTTACTACCCTCGCCGTTACAAACGCAGTTAGTAGCCGTTACTACTCTTCTCGTTGCTAACTAGTAAGAGATAGGTAGTAACGGTTACTACCAAAGAAAAAAGTAGTAACCGCGATCATTTCGCCTCATTAGTCACCCGTTTTTATAACGGTCAAATTCGCGAGCATGATCATTACAGTATATCAATGGATAATTATGCAGATAATGTCGTGAAGGAGAACAGCACCGATACACAACCACTAGTCCATGCGACACGTGTAGTACGTAAGTGGTTCCAGGAGCATTTATAGCGCTAATTTTGGAGAACGCAACTGGTGCCGGTGAGCAGTTATGGCTTTACGATGAATAATTTAAGGCACGCGCCTATATTTATATAGGGTACAATTTGATGAGGTGTGCTAGGTATCGCAGCGTAGAACTTTTAATCAAACATATTAAAACAAACAATATGTTATGTCTATTTTGCATAATATCGCCTCAACATGGCCTAATATTCAAGAGCCAGAACGAGGTACTAAGCTTACTAATATTGCCTCAGTGAATTTGAATGGGTGCCCCGTGCTAGTAAATAGGTTGCAAAAAGCTCGTAATAATAACTTCTAAGGTTCATTTAACAAGTTGGTTAAACAGGTGCATGGCAAAAAGTTTCTAACCGTACGCAAGAGGTAGTAACCGTTGCAACCTATAAATGTCTGCTAATGTAGGTAGTAAAAAGGTAGGAAAAAGTTAGTAATGGACCCAAGAAAGTTAGTAACAGCCGCTGTTACTAACTATTTGCTCGTGTTTACAAGCTTTTTACTAACTTTTTTTTAAGAGTGTGGTTGCTGAGGCTCATTCTGGAAAAGATATGGCACAAAAAAAGACAAAAAAAAACTCTCGGCATTTTCATTTTTCTTTAGCTCTTCCTCACCCGTGCGCGCTAACTGGCGCCATGACGTCTGCGAGAGTTAAATGGCCGGCGGTGACTTGCCAGGCTACTGGAAACACCTTGATCTCGCCCTGGAGACGAGCTCTCCGCGGCGGGGTGCATCCAAAAAAGGGGACAGAAGGAGGGGGCGCGCTCATAGGAAGCGCGCGGCGATGTCAAAGCTGGCGCCGGCATCACAATGGGCCATTGTGGGTTGGTCGAGACGCTGCGGCGCCGACCGAGCTCGTCTGTTTCGACAGGGAGCAATTAAGTCGTCGATAACCCTTTCCTACCTTACCGTGGGACGTACGGAACAATTTGCCCTATCTCCCGTTCGCGAACGGAAGAATTTGCCCTATCTCCTGACCTAGCTTGAGTGCCACTGACCGCTGGAGCTTTGCTTGATATATACTGAGTATGTGCAGCGCAAGGAAACGAAGACAACAGAAGACACATGAACGACATAGACTGGCCCTGAACTTCCAACTGTTTTATTGAAAAGCATGAAGCCCTCATTTATAGATGCGCACATGTTATCAAATGCTATTGATGCATCATGGGTTGGCATACAAAAACTGCATCTCTTTGTCACTTAGATAAACACTTGCCGTACTGACACACTTGATACCAGATTCCCTAATATTAGCTGCCTCTATTATTTCTCGTTCTGTCTTAGTTTTTGCACGTTTGACAAAGGTCGCTTGATCAAAGTGTGGAGTGCATTTACAGCCGTTGCAGTGATCTGCAAGATGCCCTCCTGAATTGTTTTTTACACTCAAAAAATGCTCGCGTGCTCTGATGTTGAAACATCGGCCTGTCTGCCCAATGTACTCTTTTCCGCAGCTAAGCGGTATCTTGTACACCACGTGAGCTTTGCTGCCTGAGCGAGTGCTACCACCCACCCGCGATAATGTTGGGTTATTGGCTGGAGTCTTGGTGAGCGGTGTCCTGTGTGATTGGCTACAATCAAGAAGGAGGAGCCAGCCTGAAAGGTTATAATGATGGTGCTGAGTGAGACAAGAGGCTCTGAGCCTTGGGTTAATGGCTCATCCAGTCGTTCGTCGATGAACTCGATTCATCATGTAAACAATTTAGAAAAGCGCAATCAAACCTGTTTGTTTCAGTTTTCCCATCTCCCGAACATCAGTCTTCCCTACCCATAGACTCAGTCACGCTACTAGATGCAGTGCGGGTATGATGTAAACCCGCGCCTCATCCACCGGTGGCAGCGATGGAATGCTGCTAACCATGACTCCCAGCAAGACACACCCACGAATCCACCCGATGCATTCGCAAGTTTCAAAGCGCGTAATGGCGCCCATTTGCTTTGCGCGAGTAGCTTTCCTTCCGTTTTTTATTGAAGAGGCCATCTGATTACCAAGCTCATTAAAACGGGCGCCTTACGCCTTTGGCGGCATCGAAAGAACAGTGCTTAAAGGGACCCTGAAACGGTTATTTGAAGCTTTGTCAGCGTTTAGACTAGAGCATCATCGAACCATTGGCACCACAAATTTCGCTGCACGCCGTGTACCAAGGCGGCTACGGCCAATTATATCATACCCTCCTTCTTACCCCTGCCTTGCCTCCTCAACTCATGATACACGCTGGCGATAGCAGAGCTCATGTGAGCACACTCGACGATTTGAGCTTCGCCCAGTGAGGACCTCCGAGATTGCACGCCGACAGGTTGCGTGCATCTCGGAGACCATAGCCCCAGTGCGCCCGGCAGCACGCACGCCGTCTGGCAACAGAGTCATCGCGGAGTGGTTGATATCTGCTCCGACAGGTGCCGCCACCCTGCCAGCCAATTTTTCGTGCGCGCACACCGCAGCCAATCAGATCGTGCGCAGACTGCGTGTCATACTCGGGAGGGGCGGTTGAAAACGCGTTGGGCTGAGCCGCAGTGATCTGCAGCAATTCGCAGCTTTATAGCGTTGTAATCAATTACACAGTGTACGCAAAGAGCTTAAATTAGTCTGTAAATGAGCCTTAGGACTTGGTCTACTGGCTCAATGTGTTTGTACAAAATCGTCAAAACCGTTTCAGGGTCCCTTTAAGGAAAAAGAAGGCAGAAATGCGGCTATTTATCAAGGGTGTGCGAATAGTGAAATTTCACCTCGAATCGAATTCGAATCGGTGCCGCATAATGACCATAAATATGGAATATCGAATACAGATGATTCTAATGAAAATTGGAAAAGTACAACGGTAATGTTGAGCTTCATCGTCATGAGTACTCCGGGCCAAAAAATTGGCCGCGTATCTGCGTGCTTCGCTGCAAATGTCATCGAAAGACGATAGTCTTCTGCCGGTCTCATCCGCGGCCACCTGTGATGCTGTTCTCGACCATTTCCGTCCTGGCATGACCACGCGTCTTCTCGCCGCAAGCGCGGTGTTTTTGGCAGCGTGTAAAAAGCTGAGAAGGCGCGCAGAGCGACCACGAAAAGAGATTCTCTTGTTTGCAGCGACGAGGGCAGACTGCGCCAGCTATCGCGCGGCGGATGAAACACGCGGCACTTCGCGCGACCTCGGAGATAGACGACGGCTCTTCGCTTTTGCAAGGCAGCCCGCATTTTCAGCGCAGCCTAAGAAACACTAGGGTCTTCAGAATTAAGTATCTATGTATTTTCTATAAAAGAACACACCACTTAATACTTCCGTATTGTTGTTGCGCCTCAGATATGCGTAATATTTGCTTTTTGATCGACAATGTTCACAAGTATGCATAAAAACGACTGATCAAGTTGGCTGGGCGTTCAGAAAGCAGTCAAACTTTGGCCAGCCGTTGAATCGTGCGACGTGCCGACAAAAAGAGAAACAGACAGACAGACAGACCAAAATTTCTCCGTTTAGGTATCCCAAGAAAGACTATCGTCTTTAAAAATGTTTGGGCGCCCGTTTTCAGCACCGTTGTTTTAACTGCGCGCCGGAACGATGAGTTTCTGGGCGAGTGAGGCAGTGCGGCAGTGGACTGCGCAGCGTGAGCAACTCACAGAGGGTTTTGCGGGCCAAAGTCGGGACGTTTTACGGCACTTGCGACCGAACTACGCAAGAAGTCCGCGCCTTCGTTTTGGAAGCGGAATTGCGAAGAGCTTGACAGTTTTCTCTCATGTCTTTTCTTTTTTTCTCGCGGTCATGTCATAGTCTGCTTTAAAAAAATAAAATACAAATGAGCTTCCTCTTGAACCGATATGTTTGTCAAAGTTTTAATGAAATCCTTATTGTAACGACATTAGCGTTAGTTTTAGCCACCCCACTCTGACCAAGTTGGACCGTTGGCCTTCGTCGCATTTTAGACATTCGTCCAGTCGAATTATTCGATACTTGGATTACCAGCTATTCGAAAGTCGAATCGAATAATTCGCAAGCCCCTACTAATTATGCATTTGGCTGGCTGCTTACAGCACTTTATTAACCAAAGCTCGGTTAGGGGAAAATACCGGATATGCGACTGAGCGAGCAAGAGCCGGTGATGACTCGGTGGCAGCTCGTTCAACTACTTCTTTAGCTGCCTAGCAGTGGCTGCGCGAAAAGAGGTGAGGTGGACGAAAGAATGCCTACATCTTCGTTGACACATTCATAATTCGTTCAGGGAAATACACCGCTGATGCAGTTTGTACAGAGTAGCGCTCTGAAGCTGCGCAGAGCAAACGGGAAAAATATAACTTGTTTACTGAAAACGTTTGGGTGGTCACACACGCGTGCTCGTGACGCGTTGTATCGGTGTTGCCCCATTCGTTATTCTGTGAGCGCTACTGTGACCGCGCGTTCAAACGACAACCCTTAAAAACACGCATTTTCAACTCTCCAAGATGCAGCCCTTATTGATATGGTTCCTCCTCCAAGTGTGTAGTAACAGTGAGGCATGAACCTAGGTCTACTCCTATTAGCGTGTCGTCCGTACCGGCTGTTAGGAGCAAAGACGATAACTGTCATTCGTGGTAGTAGTGGTGGAGTTTTATTCACATATGTACAAAGCCGTTCAAGGTCACGTCACAGCCAACACGGATGCTACTAGCGCGATCACGGCGGAACTTTCTTCAGGAACACCGTCGAACTGCAGCTACGTCTCTCAGCGGCATGTCTTGTAGACCTTGGCGCACATCGGACTGTTCCCTCGGAACTGGGCGAGTCCCTTTCTGAAAGCCTCGTCGTATCGCCACAGCAAGGTGCTGCCTTCCCCGACCATTTTGTGCAGACCCCGGAGGAACATCACCACGCGGAGATGGTACTCCCTGTAGCGCTGGGGGTCGGCACCAATCTCGCAGCAGAGTTTGAGCATGCAGCCGTCTCTGTCGATGTGTTGGATCATCTCGATTTCGTGTTCGAACACTTCCTGCGTTGTCAGTGGCCTGCCGATCTCCTCCACCCTAGGCCGCCGAAAGAAACCACGTACAGGCCGCGCGTGGGGCAATGTCGATAGTCGGCGATCGCCCTGCGTGAATTAAAGTGGCTCAGTGAGATATTTTAATGTATATTGCACTGAGCGAAATGTGCGAAGAACTATCGAACAAAGACGACGGGAAAAGTGGTGCGATTTAGAGTTTTATGTCAGTGAGAAAATTATTCGGCATATGAAAGAGAAAAGCTTGTCATCCATTTGTTCCAGCCCCCCAGATTTTTACATTTCTTCTGTACACATATACATACAAGCATTAAACACACGCGTGCACATACACAAAGGAAGGTTGTTCTCCGGGCCCCCCTCAACCCTAAAATAAATTGCTTGCTATGACCGTGATGGCCAGGGATGCTGAATCAAAGGGCCTCATTGTTAGCCTATAACGTTCGCACTTCCGTTAACTCTAAGTGTAACCCAATATCATTACAGACAATACGTTTGCAGACTAATATCGACTAGAAATGGTGTATTACAACGTGTTTGTGAATGATCTGCGTTATTCAGTCAGCATACACTGTGGGCAGTCACGCGTAATTCCACAAATTGACAGAAACGCAGAAAGTGAGCTCCAGCAAAAGGAGCGACTGAGCTTTCAAGAGGGCACCTTGATAAATGAATGGAAAGCTTGAACAAGCTACCTCTCCAGGGAGGACAAGTGCGTGTATTACACGGGAAAGCCGCTCAGGGACCTGTTTCCAGTACTCTCTCGTAATTAATCCCGACAAAATTGACCCGGTGGGTATTCATTCGAAAAGAGAGAGCGGGCAAACACAGACACAAGAAGGAGATCAAGACACTACAAACGCCGTTTTTTTGTTTTTTTTTTCTTCTTGTGTGCATGCGTTTCTTTCTTTCCTCATTGTGTCCGTGCTTGCACACCCTATCTTTCAGAATGAATACTTACCAGTTAGCTCAGCTCTGTTATTCTGACCCGGTGGGGTTCGTGCCGCTTGATTCTACAGAATGGAGAAAGCGGCACATGGCCACGCGCGCAGCATACCGTAATTGTTATACTGCACTCAAACAGCAAAGCAGCGGACAGGGTACAAAGTCAATGTGCTAAGTAAACACTCATATTTTCTCGCGCTTTACGTACCCGAGCGGTGAATGAAAGGGAAAGTTATTACGGAGACGTACTTGCACGACGGAGCGCAATGTTCGTTTCGTTGAAGTAAATAGCGCAAGAAAGCGTGAGTGCACGCCACCTAATTTATTGCTATTCAGAAACTATCCGTCTCGTAGTCATGATGGCCCGTCAACTCACCCAGTTCGAGGTGCTGCCGTCCGTCCTAGCGGTGCGCACGAATCCACCGGGTCTGGGGGGTATCCACCGGCCAGCCGGCCTTGTTGATGAGCACCACGACGTCGCGAAGGCGCGTCTTCTCGGGACGACGTGGAAAGAAAGCAGCGTCCGCTTCGTAGTCCGTGAGAATACCTCGCATCATATCCGCCAGCGCGTACGGTACCACGTCCGAGGCAGCGTTGGTCGGTCGCTGATACACGGAACCGGAGGACAGCGGCGGGATCTTCCCGAAATACTGCTTGTGGCTCGTGTGCAAGAGATGTGAGCTGATGAGTAGACTCAGGAACTCATAGGCTCTGGCCACTTGAAACAACGTGGTTGTCAACGCGTCGGAGAAGAGAGCATACCATGGAAGTATTCGGCTTTGCAAATGGCTTTCCAGAAATCCCAGGACCGGACACTCAGGGGCCGAAATCGCGTAGACGGCCACGAGCACGCTTAGGACGGCCAGTATCTTCTTCATTGGGTCGCTCGTTCTGTAAACCTGCGAAACAGACACACATCAATATTCTGAGCCTGTATGAAAAAAAAAATACAGCAATATTGCCCTCATAGTGGGCTTCGATTATCCAACCATGCGAGCAATAAAGCCATGATAAAAATACGTAAGCGCTAACACAGAGGGCGAAGAAAAGAAGGGACACACCCGACGCTGTGTGTTAGCGCTGTTGTATTTTTATCATGGAACCTCACCAACTCGCCCAATCTGCCTGTCTTCTCGAGCAATAAACGCCAGCTACCATGATGGAAAAAAGTTTGGTGGTAGAAAGAGAGAAAAACAAAAACAAACAAAAAGTGGTTCTTACAAGGCAGGTGAAGAGTTCGAACGGCTCCACACGATGAAAATACGAATCTATGAAACACCAGGACACGTACTAGAAAAAGCAGCACTCTGCCTGTTTCGGTAGAAATTATTTGATAAATCTGCCGTCAGCCACGTGTTAGAATATGCGCGCTAAATTTGCGCGTGCAGATTCCCGACGCGGCGATCGGAGGCACTTCGTCCCAGAGTTCTTCGGTACGATACTCATCAACCCATCATCATCCGTACTTCTGCCCCGCCACAACCTCCAGCGCCCCCCTCCCCGGGTTGTAGGGAGAGAGGATTGGCTTCGGGCAGACGGTCCTTTCCCGGAAACGGCGGCTCCCGCTCGGCGCAGACCACTCAGCAGACGTAGCCTGTCTCACGACTACGGGCCAGCGAGACTCATTCAGTCCTCCCCGGACAAAGGGGAGACAGTTTGGTGCACCAACGTTAGTCGCCGCACGCAAAACAGACGTACCCAGGGAATACCGCGTGGCTGAAATGACAGCGGGGTCCTACCCAGACAATGGGGCCGCCGTTCGGCGCGACGAACCGAGTCGCCAAGCACAGAACGGAGACAACCAAAAAGGTCCTTGTCGGCAGACGCCCACAAGGCGACTGGAATACCCGAGCGCGGGCAAGGCACAGGTAAACAACAACGGAAACGTCGGCCGTCATCACCGCGCTGAAGCAACAAACGTCGCATGTACCCAACCGGTTCGGGCTGTTGGTTCCCGCAAACACGTGAGTGAAGGCCCGTACGTACCTTTTCGTGAGAGATCGACGATATGCCCGGAGCGTGGTCTCAGTCCACGATGCGTTTCAGACGTGCGAGTGGTGGTGGTGGTGGTGGTTAGGTGGAAGAAGGAAAAATGCACTTATTTCTGGGCGCACGGCGCATTGCCTTGTGCGAGTCGAAAATCAACGCGTTTTAACACGGCTACCCTAAAGTCACGTGATGACAGCGCCTTTTAGCCGCAGCTTTCATTGGCCGATGTCGCGAGGCAATACGCTTACTATGAGCACCTTCTCTCCGCCGTATCCCGCCTACCCAATGCCGAGCGCGAAAAGTCAAAAATACATGAAAGAAAGAAAGCGTCTTTATTTTCCTCTGTCTCTCTCTTGCCTCCTCGGCCGTGGATTAGTTCAGGTTCGTGTCAACCGATCTGCACAAACGTTCTCCCTCCCATACACCTCAGCCAAGCTGGTTTTCCACGAAGCCACAATACCCAACACTTCCTTTTCTCCTTAATGTCCATCAGGCACGGCTTTCCTTGCATACATGGTCAGTGAACCCCTGAAATAGCGAAACGATGCAGACGGCAAGTGGTAAAGTGGAGCCTACAATGCAAGACATCCTGAGTTCGATTCGCGGCGCTCGCAGGTTCTTCTGTTTAAGGGGGTGTATTTATCCGAACGTGGCACTCGGTAGAGCGGTAACTCAATTCTCAAAAAGTCGCAGAAAGGCAAAACTCCTCCCCCCCCCCCCCGAGAGATTTTCCTTGTGGCTTCGTGCTACAAACGGGTGGTTGTCAATTTTCCCTTTCATAACCCTTCCGCCACCTTGCGGGATTCCGCAGAACTCATCTGCAAGATTTTCATCTTACGAAGTTTCAACGGACGGGTTGGGTGCTCCGTTGAATCGACGGCCTTCGAAATCGCCCGTGTGGCAGCTCGTGCTTGACAGTTGAGTCAATAGACCGTCGGTTCAAAGGCCTTCCAAACGCCCGTGTGACACCGGTATTGGTGTGCAACACCATGGCCGGTCTAGAGGTGCACGCACCTCCAGACCTGCCGTGGCAACACAATGCGAAAGTCACTCATGTGCAACTTGTAAGAAGGTAGCCACCACTGGTTCCAACAAGCAACATGCGCGTGAAACTGCTGGTCGCGGTGAATCACGACACAATGCTGCAGCTTCCCAGTACATGTGGCATGATTAAACGGGGACGTGCGAGAAGCTGCAGCGTATTGTCGTGATTCACCGCGACCGGTCGCATCCTACACACACACATCCATATTTACCGGCTGTCCCCGGCTAACTTGGACCATAGTCTCTCAATAGCTTTTATGCTTGGACCAAGGTGTACAAAAAAAAAAAAAAAAAAAAAAAAAAAAAAAAAAAAAAAAAAAAAAAGAAGGTGCGCTCCAGGCAAGTGCTATTTGTTGTTTATTAGTGGTAGTTTTGTGTGAATACATGTATTTTTTTACGACTGAGCACTTATTAATTAATTACCTTCAACTAGCCAAATTCTTCGTTGATGTTAGGATCGGTAAAATATTAACTTTATGTTGTACGTCTCCTCAAATAACTCCAGAATCAAGCATTTATTTTTTGCTGCAATCTGCCCGGTTGTTTTTTTTTTTCCGAGAAAGACGAAAACGGGCGAAATACGCCAAATATGAAATAGACGTGCGCTCGCGCACCGCTACTCCAGCGCTCCAAGCGTCCTTCAGTTGATACACGGCTGCGTTCGTTCATCACTGCAGTGTACAGGGCTTCGCGCTGGAAGATGGGCTCATCAGCAGCGTGTTTTGATGTGCGTCCATCAAATAGCGTGAAGCGCATGTACAATGAACGAACGCAGCCGTGTATCAATCAAAGAACGCTTGAGTGGTGGCGTAACGATATATATATATATATATATATATATATATATATGAAGTGTAAATCTAAGGGCTCGTTCGCTTTGTTAAACACGATATTAATGAGAACTGACAGACAATGATGCCAAGGAAAGTATAGGGGATGTTATTAGAAGCAATTGTAATGTAAATGTGAAGAAAGAAAAGTGGACGAAAAGATAACTTGCCACCGGCAGGGACCGAACCTGCGACCTTCGAATAACGCGTCCGATGCTCTACCACTGAGCTACGGTGGCGGTCCTCCCTCCGTCCACTTTATAGGGTTTATAGGTGCATTTAAACGTGGGAGCGTCAGTCAGCGCCGCCTGTTGCCATTACGGCGAGTGTGGAACACTCTTTTTGCCAGTAGGCGTCACGTAGCACGTGATCTTATTACGAGCTGGCAGCTGACTAATAATCCCTCGCATACCACCTGAAGGCACACTGCTTTCCTATATATATATATATATATATGGTCATTGCATATCAATTGTAATAGGTACGTTTTGAACCATCTCCGACCATACTAAAAAAAATCATGTTTGTATACGTGAATGTGAGTAGTAGTGGTATTTGGGGGAAATTTCTGTGTTGCCTAGAGGGCGCTTCCAACGTTGAATGAACTTAATCTATAAAGGCAGGGGCGAAAAGGATAACATTCGCTCGTATAGACCGCTAACTATTACATCGGTGCTATACCGGTTGGCGATGCAGGCAGTAAAATTAAAAATAGAAACGTGGGTAGAGCAAAATGATATTTTGGGAGAACTCCAGAATGGATTCCGAATCGACAGGCGGTTAGACGATAACCTGTTTGTTCTTACACAGTGTATAGAAATATCAAAAATAGAAAACAGGCCCTTATACGTAGCTTATCTAGACATCACCGGGGCATATGACAACGTTAATCAGGAAATTTTGTGGGATATATTGAAGGAAGTGGGCATAGGTGACGACTGTATACAGCTTTTGAGGGAGATATACCGAGAAAATACAGTTTGTGTAGAATGGGAAGGAATAAGCAGCAAGGACAGCGTTGACATTAGCAAGGGGCTGAGACAGGGATGTCCTTTGTCCCCGCTGTTATTCATGCTGTACATGGTGAGGATGGAAAAAGCGCTAGAAGGGAGCAACATTGGATTTAATCTGTCACACAAACAGGCAGGCGCGATGGTTGAGCAGAAGCTTCCAGGTCTATTTTATGCTGACGATATTGTCTTATTTGCGGACAGTCAAGATGATATACAGCGGCTGGCAGATATATGCGGAAGGGAGGGCGAGGCTCTAGGACTAGGTTTTAGTGCAACAAAATGTGGATTGATGGTATTCAATGATCACGAAGACCATGCGGTCTTAATACAGGGCCAAGAAACACCGAGGGTAAGCGAATACAAGTACCTCGGAGTGTGGGTAAATGAGGGGGGATAGATATATGGAGGTACAAGAGAAAGCATCGGTAACAAAGGGAAAGAGGAATGCTGCAATCATGAAGCACAGAGCGTTATGGGGATACAATAGGTACGAGGTGCTTCGAGGGCTGTGGAAGGGTGTGATGGTTCCGGGGCTTACATTTGGGAACTCAGTGGTGTGCATGAAGTCAGAGGTGCAATCTGGAATGGATGTAAATCAAAGGACTGTGGGACGCCTCGCGTTGGGCGCTCACGGGAAGACGACAAATGAGGCTGTAAAGGGTGATATGGGATGGACAGGTTTTGAAGTGAGGGAAGCTCAGAGCAAAATTAGATTTGAAGAGAGGCTGCGGAAAATGAAGGAGAGTAGATGGGCAGGGAAGGTTTTCAGGTATTTGTATAGAAAAAGCGTCGACACGCAGTGGAGAAAAAGAACTAGGAGGCTCACCAGTAAATATACGGCTAGCAGTGTGGGCGACATGGCAACAAGGAGCATTAAGCGAAAAGTCAGAGAGGCGGAGAGGACTTATTGGATGACAGCGATGGAAAAGAAGCCGGCTCTCAGTGACTACCGAAAGGGAAAAAACGAAATAAGGAGGGAGAGGTTTTATGATAATTCAAGGGGAAGCGCTTTACTGTTTGAGGCAAGGTCGGGTTGCCTTAGAACGCGTAGCTATAAAGCGAGATTCTGTAACGAAGAAGAACAATGTACATGCTGTGGGGGGAACTAAGGAAACGATGGAACATGTACTGATTGAATGTGGCGATATCCACCCAGATATACGTGTGGACACGAGTCTACATGAAGCCTTGGGTTTTAGGGACAACAATGGAAAGCTGAACACGTCCTCGATAGAAATAAGTAAGAGACGGTTAGAGTATTGGTGGCAGAAAAGTAGAGATAAAGGACAAAAATGAAGAAGGGGGAAAATAAGGTCATTCTGCCTTAAGAAGCAGAGAGATGGACCGTGAACTTATATTTTCTTTGCTGTAATAACATAGATTTAATCAATGTAGATAAGGCATTAGGCCACCATAAAAAAGAAAGTTTTTTTTCGAGCCTGGTGGCAGACATGTCACCGCCCCGTTATAAAGGGGACGCTCATAGCATCCATCCATCCATCCATCCAGCTGTGCTGCGCGGCAACTTTGGCGACCGCCGATACTAGTAGCATCAGACTGAAAGGAGTGAGTTAGTGAATCAACATTTATTGGGTCCAGCAATACGCGATAGAGCGCGCACCGGGAGCCACAGCAGCAACAGCACCATTGAAGCTTGCCGCGATGGATGTCGTCGGTGAACATGACAAAGAGACATTGGCTCGTGACGCTGGCGCAGAGGCACGACACTCAACCACTTCCAGCGCAGGGGTTCGTTTTGCGACAGCCAGTGGAAAGAAACCTCGGTTTCTTTGCTGCAGCTCAGTTGGCGTGCACCATTCGGGCATCCGGCAACATCTCATGCACGCGGCATTTTGTCGAACTTTCCGTCACAACAACTTTCGTGAGCGTGCCAATCACACGCAGCAGCACGCCATACCGAAACTGCCACTGAGGTGCGACCGCGCGAGCGAAGGGCAATTCGTCCAAAACACAACTTTTCAACCACTCGAGCCGTTCCACATGGTAACGCCAAGCGGTTCTTTTTTCCATGAATCCAACAGAAACGGACAAGCAGTATTTTATTAGGTGTTGTAATGCACGGAAGGATCTCTTTTTTATTGCGAATGGTCCGATAACTAGTGATTAATTTTACTCGGGACTCTTGACGTTATCGGGATGATTCCGAAGTATCCCACTCGTGGCGCACATGGCGTCGTACATTTACCTTAATTTCTCGATTATTAGTAGAGCAGTGCTGTTAATAATATTGTCGCTTTAGACGTTCTCAAACATCGGTATTTCACTCTGACGTAAACTGTTTTTAACTTCCGCCTGTTGCAGCAGGCAAAAACAGGATGGTCGAGCAACCTTGGAGCTTTTTCATTGAGGCATTTCAATGGCCTGTTACGTGGGAGCGAGTAATAAAGACCGTTTAAACTATTGAAGACGTGGGTGAGATTGATCTTCACAACCGGGCAATGTCAAGCTTGTGAAAATTGCTGTTTGGTGCAAATTTGTCTGGATTGTACTTATGACCAAGTATATCATGTTTACATTCTGAACAAGGGTATGTCTAAAAGGTCATGCATCGTGCTTTTGTGGATCGGCCTGTTTCTAACAAAACAAGACAGTCTTACAACCGCGGTTCCCAGGAATCCAGGTCCTGAAAGTATTCAGATATATATGTGGGCGATTTCTTAATAAGTCTTCCAATGCGGGGCCTCGTGGTTGCATTCTGAGTCGTCACAAATGGTCGGAATATTTGAAGATTGTCTGTCCGTCCTGGTCATAACACGTAAGCTCGATTTCCCCAGTGATCATGTTTGCTGGTATGCGAACCAGGCTCGTACAATCAAAAGGATCATTGACCCCTTTGCCGCAGAGTAGGCGCCAGCTTTTCGGCGTAGGTCACTCGCCTGTGTCAAGACGGATGACTAATCTCAGCGATTGAGATAATCCACGGAAAAGGAGAGGACGGTTTCCTGGGCATACATCGTAGCGCATGCGGCTGCACTCCATGGTTTGCTATGACAAAGGTGATTTCCTCCTACCCGGACGACCGCACCTGGCTCATTGTGAGAGCAGCGGGCGTGGTATGTGGAGAATACCCATGCGGAGGCATCCAAACAAGAGCTGTCATTCTTGGAAAACGCCTGCACGAACGGTGGGCGATGAGGGGGGCCTTTCTCTAAGCATTGTTTAGCATTCCTTGTGTCCCTTCCTTCTTTCTTCTCTATTCCTGTAAAATACCTTTTCTTCTTCGCGCTTTTTTACAGCCATGCAGCCACACGTTCGCAAACATGCCTGCCAGCAATTTTTTAACAACGACGAGGATAGGGAACGAGGATACAGTTACAGCGAGCTTGTGCAGAGGTACGAGGCATCGATCGAAAATAAGAATTAAATCGGGCGCAGTGCCGCTGACAATGGGTGATTCCACGAGAGATCGAACATGCATGTCCGGTCGATATTTTTGTTTTGTCTGGGTTTTTTATATGTTATGCGGGCACATTCAAAGGGCACGGAACCGAAAATTTTATTTCCGAAAAACGCTCCGAGCGCGAGAAAAAAATATTTGAAGGTGGCGGCGCGGGCGTCTTGTTTTTGCTCACCGCAATATTTTTGGATTTCGCGGCCGAATTTAATACGAACTGTAAACGTGGCATCGAAAATTTTTTGTGTTGGTTTTAATAGGCAATACTGTGAACTACATCCATGCCTTTTTGATGCTGTCCTCCAAACGGAAAAAATGTAAAAAAAATGGCAAACACGGCCCAAATCGAAAATGTTTGCTAAGTTTGATGCGTCTTCGCCCGTTTGCTATTGTACGCAGAAACTTCAAAACTGTGTCACATATAGATAAAAGCCTTTGAAATGTTTCCGCGAAAGATCATTTTCCTACAAACAGCGTAAAAAAAGAAAAAAATAGTTAAAAAAAGCAAGTTTTTTTCAAAAAAGCCCATTTTCAAAAAACAAAATAAAAAAAACCCCGGCCTCAATTTTCACGAAAATTTTTTATCGAAGAGCACTTATGTCAGTCAATACACGGTTTCAATATCATATGTCCTCATTTGCTTTGTTAACGAGATATAACGGGCCAAAGTGACCCTTGCTGTGTGTTCTCACTTCAGTACGTTTGATGGTTGTTATCAGCTTGCATTGTGCGTAAATATACAGTACTAATTATTTTGCTGCAGCGAAACTTCACTCTGGTGGCCTGTCTTCAGGAAAAATGTATTCTCAGATTTTATTTGTGTCTAGCGTGTGCGGGGTGGGCTGCTTCCGCTCTTTGAAGGACTACGCGTACACAGTTTGCAGCCTGCAACCTCGCCTACAAGCATCAGAAGAAAGGTGGACGCACCTATTCAACATATTAATCGCTTCATGTTCCTCAAGAAATGCTTGGTCTACATCATCGCGGTTCTCAGATGTAGACAGGTTTTCCATAAGACGCGCAAGGCAATGCGAGCAGACCTCTGTCGCGAATATCCGCAGTTTGCAGCCTCCAACCTCAACTTACCCCGCCATTATTCGGTAATCAGGAGCACGCGAGACACCACGAGCACATGCTTTAGGTGAATTTGCCGAAACTCGCATTTCACACACAAAAAAAAGCATCTGTATGCAGCGAGAAGCTAGCTTAATTTGTAACTAAATGCCACACGTCGTGTTATGGACGTGCTTTCTCACTGCCTGCTTCCCTTCCGTTACGTGCTTTGGATGCTCTAACCATCTTATCTATTCGACGTACAGTGTGCCTAAATAACATTTGTAAGAATTTATCTCAGCCACTCATGAGTCGTTAATTTCGCTTCCCGCAATCTCATGTTTTCGGCGTCGCAGATAACGTCATCTTGTATCATCTCGACCTTTACCTCAGCGTTTCAGCAGCCAGAAAACGTGTGGTGCGGCATGATTAAGCCACAAGTGGCCGAAGGAGCCCAATTTATGATGTTTTGTCGGCAATTTCGCTAAAATGCTTTCGCACGTCGAGAACAGTAGGGATTACTTGTGGCTCCAGACGTATACGTTATCCTTAATTTCGACTATGAGTGTGACCCACACATTAATTGTCGTAGTACGAAGCCTTGGTCATAAAGTGTGAAAACATGAGCGATTTCGGAAACTCATTCACGACAGCAGCGCATTAGTGAGAGAATGAGTGTGGCGCTGTTCAGTGTAAACATATCGACTTGGTCTGTTCACTGCACACGATGCACGTGACCCGTGATTAGATCTGAGTATTCTGTGCCAATTATTTACGCGTTCCCAAGAAGAAAATTGCTGAGGAGGAGGAGGAATAAACATTGATTTCACGAAATGGTATCGCGGTGCAAGACTCGCGTCTACCCAAGGTGGGAGGTCTTCTCATTCCAGCAACCCTCTGGCTTTCGCTGCCTCCTTGGCCCTGGCGACGAGACGTCGTTGTTGATCCAGGTCCTCCGAGGCGAGCTTGGCCTCCCACGTTTCAGTAACCTTTTCGTTGCGTAAATGGTTTTTTCTTGTTTTTTTTTTTTTGCCATTACTGTTTCTGTTGTTGCCTACCTGCGGACGCCACCGTCACATATGATGAGAATATTCGCGACAGAGGTCTGTTGGCATTGCCTTACGCGTCTTATGGAAAACCTGTCTACATCTGAGAACCACGTGGAGGTAGTCAAGCATTTCTTGAGGAACATGAAGCGATTAATACGTTGAACAGGTGCGTCCACCTTTCTTCTGATGCTTGTAGGCGAGGTTGCAGGCTGCAAACTGTGTACGCGTAGTCCTTCAAAGAGCGGAAGCAGCCCACCCCGCACACGCTAGACACAAATAAAATCTGAGAATACATTTTTCCTGAAGACAGGCCACCAGAGTGAAGTTTCGCTGCAGCAAAATAATTAGTACTGTATATTTACGCACAATGCAAGCTGATAACAACCATCAAACGTACTGAAGTGAGAACACACAGCAAGGGTCACTTTGGCCCGTTATATCTCGTTAACAAAGCAAATGAGGACATATGATATTGAAACCGTGTATTGACTGACATAAATGCTCTTCGATAAAAAATTTTCGTGAAAATTGAGACCGGGGTTTTTTTTATTTTGTTTTTTGAAAATGGGCTTTTTTGAAAAAACTTGCTTTTTTAACTATTTTTTTTCTTTTTTTTACGCTGTTTGTAGGAAAGCGATCTTTCGCAGAAACATTTCAAAGGCCTTTATCTATATGTCACACAGTTTTGAAGTTTCTGTGTACAATAGCAAACGAGCGAAAACGCATCAAACTTAGCAAACATTTTCGATTTGGGCCGTGTTTGCCATTTTTTTTACGTTTTTTTCCGTTTAGAGGACAGCATCAAAAAAGCATGGATGTAGTTCATAGTATTGCCTATTAAAACCAACACAAAAAATTTTCGATGCCACGTTTACAGTTCGCATTAAATTCGGCCGCGAAATCCAAAAATATTGCGGTGAGCAAAAACAAGACGCCCGCGCCGCCACCTTCAAATATTTTTTTCTCGCGCTCGGAGCGTTTTTCGGAAATAAAATTTTCGGTTCCGTGCACTCTTAACGTGCCCGCATAACATATAAAAAACCCAGACCAAACAAAAATATCGACCGGACATGCATGTTCGATCTCTCGTGGAACCACCCCAATGTACTGCAGGCGTGATAAGGCGTCGTCAAGCAGTTAAAGGGATACTGAACAAAATTTTTGCCGACAAGATTTCCAGCCAAATTGAAAGATTGGGGGGTTGAAATCGATGGACACAACCTTCATTTCAGGCAAAAACTAGAGGAAAATAATGAATTTAATGAGCTTTTCACAAACCGCCGCGTCTAGCGGCCCCGCCGTGAACTATTGGGGGTGACGTGAAACTTGCCGGAAACAGGCATCTCGCCAATGCCAGCCGCCGCCCACGTCTCTCAACCCGCTCAGCTCGCACTAAGTTTCCTAGAACCACTGCGGGAGCGAACGATGCTCCGGGCTGGTGTAAGGCATCAGCGCTTTTGTGGAAGGGAGGGAGGGGAATGAAAGGAGGGGTGGAGAAAAGGAAGAGAAGGACAGGAGCCCGTGCACCCTGCATGCCATGCGCCAGGGAGTATCTGACGTCACGGGTCGCGCTCGCGTGCAGCCGCCACGCGCTGACAAATAATTCACCAAAAATACAGTGATCAACTGTTCAAAAATACGTGAAATAAACTCTGTTTATCGGAACAGTGGCGTCTTCCGAGTAGAATTCCGACGTTTTCGTCAGTTTGTCCAATGTTTGTATTCAGTATCCCTCTAAGGCCCCCCTCGCTGAGGTAAGGAGCGTTTCAGAATACAGGCCTAAGGCATGCTTCAGTTGTGCGCATTGGCAACTGATGATGCCAACGGTGGCGTCAAGTTTATCAGAAAACAATTATTAACCTAAGAAATGTTCCGTTCAGTTTCGCACTCTCTTGCGCGACACTTTTACTCGAAATCAGGGTTGCCGTTGGTGGCTACTTTGCGCCAAATTGGCTACTTTAGGACCCCGTCTGGCTACGAAAATTCCAGGTTCGCGCCATGGCTACTTTTTGGCTACATTGAACTTCTGTTTTGGCGCATTTAGTAGCCAATTTTCTTATTATTGGCAGGTGAAAGAACAAGCCAGCCTACAGATGACCCACTGTTTCCAACCTTTTCTGTCGTTTAAGATAATGCGCGCGCATGTCTTCGCCTCAGCAGAAGGTTCGCGTGCATCAAGGCATGCCCACGCAACGCGCCTGCAAACACGGAGTGGCGAAGTTGCGCGCATGTTATCAAATGTGTGGCTAGCACGCTGCTCATGCTGCCCGCTATCTCTTTTGACGTTAGTTCCTAACGCTGATGCAAACAGCGTATTCTCGTGAGAACTTCAAAAAAAAAAAAAAAAAATGGAAGATCCGCACCAAAATAAAGCTAATATGTAATTGGTAAATATTGTAATCAATTTCGTTGTACAGCTCCAAGAAAAGACTGATTCAACGTCTAATGTTCTCACCGACTTGTTGGCTGGAATGTTCCAAAATTACTCCGCCTCTGGCAAGAAGTCTATACTGCACAACAACATGCAAGCGCACTGAACGTACACTAACCAATCCGATATTGTTGCGGTGCCACCTGGTGCCAAATATGGTTCATGAAACTAAATGTCAGAAAAAGAAAGATTATACATGTCGTCCGAACGACTAAAAGTTGCCTACTTAACTCTTCAATCGCGTTGCATTTTAACCCGTCACTTGATCATGTGATAAAAACAGGAAGAGTAATATTCTTTCGAATACAATCACACCGCTGGCATAATAGCCACGAAATTCCGCCTTTACCCTCCATCTCTAACAGAGCATCGAAATTTTTTCCTCTTGAATTTCTTTCGAATAACGTACCACAACATCGTCCTTCACGAGGCATTTATTTTATTACCGTAATATAGGTTACATCACTTTAGTTATCGCTATCAGATATGTATTCTATTTTGTAAACACCGAAGCTTTTATACCGCCCGCAGCAAAGCGAACGAGTGAAATCACCTTCATATCCGATCAAGTGTTGATAATAAGTTTTCTTGAAGCAGTAACTACCATAGCAACAAGTACTAATATGTGGGAAGTCTGTACATTGTTCTTTTTTACTCACTGTGTTGTGTTACTTTTTTGTTTGTCTTTTCTCCATTCTCCTTTGTAATGCTCTTGCCCTTGCGGTACATTAATAAATAAATGTCATTTTTGTAACTCACCTGTAGCTTTAAAAATAAGCTAGAAGGAAATATTGTGCTCTGGTATCTATACATGTTTTTGCATATCGAAAATCATATTAGTGTATATTAATAAAAATTCTAGTCATAATACCACTTTTGTTCTATTTGGCTACAAATTTGGCGATAAAGTTAAATGGAATGGCTACTTTGGCTACTTTTAGCTTGAAATTTGGCTCTTTTTCAAGTCTACCCAACGGCAACCCTGCTCGAAATGCGTGCGCGATCGGTTCAGCAGTTCGAGAGCCTAGTGAAATTGAAACGTATGTACGCCATAGGTGGGCAAAAATATTGGAACTAACTCAGATTCACCACATGCTCTGGGATCGTACTAAAAACCCACAAGGTGCTAGCACTGGAACCCTTCCGCGGCGGTGGGCCGCTGCCTTGCGCAGCCCCAGTCTCGGCGACCAACTTTGGGCCGTCCAGCAGGCCCGCGAGACGGCGTTGAGGCAAGGCCTCGACGTCCCCACGTGGGAGACCTAAGGCCCGGTCGGCGAAAGCTCTGCCGGACTAATAATAAAGTTGTTACCAACCAACTCAGATTCACTCAAAAAATATATTTTGCGCTGAGAGCTCACTCGGACGCAGACTCACCGAAATTTTGCTCAACTGGAGTCAAACTCACTAACATACTGTACAGCCGGACTCACTCAGACTCCAAATCACACCTTGACCTGATCCTGAGTGAGCCGACTCATGATTCCGTGCAGGCGTAAAATTACCTTTTCCGATCATGGTGTAAATGCTCCGTAAAGTCAATATCTCATATAGTCAGTGCTATACGATACGCCTTTTGATCTTGTACCTTCAAATACGAGTTATCAGTGGTTCCAATTCAGTAAGGACGTGTTTAGAAAGAGAGAGATGTGATGCGGAAAGGCAGGGAGGTTAACCAACGTGTTTATGAAATATGCGACTCACACAAGATGTTCCTATCAAGAACGCCCGCGAAAAAGCTTGCGGGAGCGGCCATGGCACCCCCCTCCTTAGCTCATGCCTCTTATTAATAGACATTGAGGTGGCGCGTGAAGCTAGTTCTTTGAGGCATGTGTGAATAGCTTTGAGTATAAGAGCAATCCGATATAAGGCTGACAGTACTGCTGATGGGTGACTAGATAGGACCATAGGTCGGCAATAAAAGGTGGAGCTCACTCAGACTCACGCTCACCAATATTTTCCTCAACCGAACTCACTAAAACTTTCCTCAACCGGACCTACTCGGACTCAAACTCACCAAAATATTACTCACTCCGACGCACTCAAACTCAACCTCACGGCTCGATTTGAGACTGAGTGAGTAGACTCATGAGTGAGTTTGCGGACCTCTGACGTCTACACTAAAGTTCCTTAATTCGACTTTACTTAATTCGGAAAATCGCATATTTAGGGCGTGTTTTGTATGGTCCCGGCCAGCATATTCGTCGTTTAATGGCATCAAATTCTCGCTAATTTGGTCACATTTCGCCGCACCCTGGTTAATTCGGACGATCCTCGGAGCACACCGAGGGCGAAGCGCTGCAGAGGAACGGAAACGGCGTTGGCGAACAGTCGAAACGGCCGCAGGCTTTTAGAAAGGGATGGTCGCCATCCACAATGGCGTTGTTGGTTCGTAATAGACGAGTTGCATAAATGCCAGCGACACTGTAAAAAGCCCCGAAATGTTCAAGCAACTCTGGGCTAAGCCGCCATCGCGCATGAAAACAAATAAAAAAAACACGGCACTCGTGCGAGTGAAAAGAAGCATGAACGTGAGATAGACGTTTCATTTTGATGTGAACATTTTGTGTGATCCAGGTGCTATGCGTGCCGGCCAAACGCACGGCTATTCTCATGCACAATGGCGGCCGTTGGCCGTTTTCTGTACATGCGTACAGATGGCGCTGCTACAAAATCGTTTTTGCAACTCGTCTATAAGGTCAGGCTTCGGGGTTAGAGCACGTTTCGGGTTGAGACACGAGGGGGTCCTTAAAGGGGCCATGACAAGATCCCCCCAACAATTTGCGCTTTCCATTGAAAACTAGAAGTAGAGTGTCTATCATGCCTTTACATATCTGCATAGTGGGCTATAAAATAATATTTCGGCCCAAAACAAGCCCTAGGAGTCGCCGGCTCTAAACTCCGCCCACCACCGGCGACCGCCATTTTGTCATGGCTCCCGTGACGTGATGTGGAGCAAGGAGCGGAGCCGTCGTCCTCCACCAAAGTTTCATCCGCTGCAAATCGTTCAATTTTAGTGCCAAGCTCAAGAAAACTGGCAATATCTCGATTTCACGAGCAGCTGACCACGGAACAATATCATTCGTCGGAATCGCGGACGCTCGCACAGCAAGCAAGTTGTTACGTCATGAGTCATGACGTAACAACTTGCTTGCTGTGCGAGTGATGACTCCTGACTCGCGAGTGCGCCAGTGTTGCCCGACTCTCAGGCCGCTCGCGTGTTTATAAAAATATTCAATTATAAATTAACGCTCGACCAAACGCGCTAAAATTTCGTTAGCTGATTTGAGGATGCAGGGAGATTGTCACGGATTAAACCACATAACGCAGATTATAATCGAAAACTGGGTGTCATGGCCCCTTTAAGCCCTGTTCATATTGTGAACGAAGCCGCAAATAACTAAAATTGTGGCTTGTATACTGCTCTTACGCAAAATGACTACTGGAAATGAAATGGAAGTGCATCGATTTAATAGCGGTGTATTTATTGTTTTCTCGATACTTTGGCATTACCGGTGCCATGAAATGAGATTTGACGAGCTTTTACTGTACACCGTTTTCAATAGATGTGCACACAAAAATTTTGAACCTTGTTTTTTTTTTGTTTTTTTTGCTTATCACGGCTGGAAACGTCGTTTGCGCGAGTGTTTTTTATTTAGAGACTTTCTTAGAACGCCAGATAACATTCCGCTACCGCTCAGGTACTTTCTGGCGGCTGCATGACGCGTTTAAATAAGCGATGAACTACTCCTAGGTATCGGGGTACTGCTAGATGTCTAGGGCGCTATGCTTCAACGCGTGCGCGTGCAAAGCGCTTGGAAGAGGTCACGTCATGCAAGTAAGCCAATCGCATTCGGAAAACCGATGCGATTCTCCGAAAATTTTTCCACCGGCTCTACACTGGTGCAGGCTTGCCTGTATCCTGCCTTTGAGAAGGAAATGTCGCGGTTTCTAAACTTCTATCAGACTATATGTCACGAAGAAGTTATATCATGGCGTCGTGTGGACCATCTGTTAGCTGTGAAGGCGGCAAATGTCATTGAGAAATACCTTTATTTACATATATACAAAGTCGCTCAAATCGCGTCGTATCCAACATGGATACGACGAGTTTGATCTCGACCTTTCTTGCGGAACGCAGGGTCCATCGTCAAGTGCGTGCTTCAGCGGCAGCTATCGTAGATCTTGGCGCACATTGAGCTGTCGCCTCGGAACTGGTTGAACCCAATCCTGAAAGCATTGTCGTGACGCCGCACTATGCCGCTGTTCTCTCCGGCAAGACTGCGAAGACCTTGAAAAAACATCACCATGCGGAAGTGGTACTTCCAGAAGCGCCCGGGCTCGGCGGCGACCTCGCAGATGAGCTTGGGCATGCACTCGTTGGCATCGACGTGTTTGACCATCTCGAGTTCAGTTTTGTACAGCTCTTCCGTTGTTAGAGGCCTGCCTCTCTCTTCCAGCCAAGGAGCCCGGAAAAAACCATCTCCTGGCCGCGGGCCGGGGAATTCTGCCAGCCTGCGAGCGACCTGCGTGCATGAAAGTGGCCGAGTGAGAAATATACGCGCCATATGAATGATGAAATTATTCAGACACTACTGTACAAGGGAAACACATGCGGTTGTTTCTATTCTGCAAGTTTCCCAGTTGACGCAAAATTCATTCTAGTTCCGGGATTTGAAGTAAACACCGTCGCCTTTCTGGACGGTCGCTCTAACATCGAGGCAGCGTTTGCAAAAATGCTTGAATGGACGGTTTGGGGACGGAACGACTGTGAGTCCTCCCCTGCACTGACACTCTCTTAATCAGATGAAAAGTCACGCTGGCGGCCATGTTTTGGGTATCAAGCGCAGAGAACTTGTCTGGGACCTCACATGATCTTTCACGTGACGTCACAGACAGGTTCTCTGCGCTGGGTACCTGAAGATGGTGGACACCGCGACTTTTTATCGCATTTGAGGGAGTCAGTGCAGGGGAGGACAGAGAGCCGTTCGCTCCCCGCGTTCTTTTGTGCTCTCCGCGTTTTCTTCTGTTCGCCAGCCGCGCCAGGGGGGAACACAAAGGAACGCGAGGGGGGCACCGGCACTAATCTGATGTCACAGTTTCTTCCTCCGCGCGTTCAAGCAAGAGTTCACGCAGCATCTCAACCAGCTGGGACTCGGAGATGGCCACCACAGTGACGTCAATGAAAGAGAGGAGCAAAAAAAATAAATAATAAAGTGCGTTCACATTTTCTCGCGCTTTACGAACTAGAACATTGAACGAAACGATTGCTGTTAAAAACAGAGACACGAAGGAGCGCAACGTCTACAACCATGTTTGATTCGTTCGACTGCATAGCGCTCAAGTACTGCACCGATAGATTGCTTTTCTACCGGTAAATGTCGTGTAGTCTGCCAACTCACCCATTTCAGGGTCTTGCCGTCTGTGCTGACGAGTTTCTCGAACCGACCTGGTTGGGCAGGATCCGCCGACCGGGCAGCCTTGTTGTTCACTACACGGGCACCGCGTGGCCGCTGGCGCGCAGGCTCGGGACGGTGTTTGGACACACCAATTTGAGCTTCGTACTCGGTGAGAATATCTCGCATCAGGTCCACCACCGCGAACGGTGCCTGGGCCGAGAGAGCGTCGGACGTTTCCGGTGGTAAGCCTGTAGGCAGCAGGTCCTTCCCGAAATCTTGCTTGAATATATTGTGCAGGATATAGTAGCGGAAGAGTAGAACCAGACGCTTATAGGACCTGACCAGCTTGAAGAACGTGGCGCCGAACGCACCGCCGAAGAGGGCGCACGACTGAAGTATTACGCTTTGCAGATGTCCCACCACGGGAAAGTTGGTCACCGCAAGCGCGGAGGTGACTGCGAGCAAGCTCATGACGAGCATAGCCTTGTTCATCGCGCCACGAGTTCTGTAAACCTGCGCAAAATACATAGATCCATTCACTAACCCTGTTGAAGAATTCAACATTACCCTAACCACTCGAGCAATAAAAGCTAGCGACAATGATGAAAGAAACGTTAAAAGACAGGTGGCAGTGAAGAAAAAAAAAAGAATTTATTCTTGCGAGGAAGGCAAACAGCCCAAACCACCCAAACGACCCCACAGGAAGAAAATGTGAACCTCGAAACCCGAGGGCAGTTACTAGAAAAATCAGCCCCCCTTAGACGTACTTCACGAATCTGCCACGTGCTAGAATGTATGCACTGAACGTACCTTTCTTGCAAGCTTGACGGTAGCGGTGTCCGCGGTTGCACTCCACGATGAGTTTGACATCCGCCGTTGAGGATGACCCTTTTTAAACGAATACTGCCCACAAGTCACGTGATCACGGTACCTTTCGAAGACACCTGTCATTGGTCGATGTCACGAGACAATGCGCCAGCTACAGGCACCCTCTCTCCACAGTCTCCTGCCCAGCCAATGTCCAGCGAGCAAACAAAAAAAGAAAAAAGAAAGGACATGAAAGAAAAAAAAAAGAAGGAAAGAAAGACAGCAGCTGTCGTCTCCCTCTCACCTCCGCTGCAGCAAAGAGTTCAGGTTCATGTTCACGATTCTGGACGAAGAAGCGTCCAATGGTCAATGTCCACGTGAAACATTATATATATATATATATATATATATATATATATATATATATATATATATATATATATATATATATATCGCTTGTAAAGACTCGCAGTTTAGAAGTCCAAAGCGCTATTACTTTGGCCCGTATATCAAACAATATTATAACAACTGTTGAAGCTTTGCGTCCCAAAACCACGATATGGTTATAAGGGACGCCTTAGTGGAGGGCTCCGGAAATTTCGGCCATCTGATGTTTAACGTGCCCTTAAATCTACGTACACAGGCCTCATGCATTTTTGCCCCCCATCGAAATAGAGCTACCGCGGCCGCGATTTTCACCCGCGGCCTTCGGGTCAGCAGTCGGGCACCGTAACCACTAGACAACCGTGGCGAGTCACGCATGCAAGGCAACAATAATTGTTTTTTTTTAACAGCGCATTCACCATCAATCTAATTATGCCTATACCGCAAGGCGAAGAGAGGGCTGTCCCAATTATCTCTAATTAGCCCAGTCTAGTGGTAGGTGATTCCATTTCCTGGCTGCGAACTTCTTGATCTCACCATTTCAGCTCTGTCATCCCTGAATCTGTTTTTTCTTTCTTGGTAACGATTCAGTTGCTCTAAGGGACCACCGGTTCTGGATCAGGGGTCGGCAACCTGCGGCCCGCGAGGTCGTGTTATGCGGCCCCCGGCTTAAGGCCGACATGACATTTTGGACCTCAAATGGGGTTAGATATCACTTCGATTTGTCATTTTGCCCCATTGCAGACCTGGCTAAAATTTAGCCAGGATTTGGCCAAAACTTAGACAGCAGTGTACATTATTGTCAGTTCGCCGAATTTTTTTCTCTTAGCCTGCAAAGCACCCCCCCCCCCCCCCCCCCCGCTGTCTTGATTTGCCGTGCGGCCACCGCCTTGTCGGCCTCCTGCAACTTGGCCTTCCACCTCAAAAGTTTGCTGACCCCTGCTTTAGATAAATGCTTCAACAAATAACTAAATGCAGCACATGTATTACTTCTACGTGTAACGCGGGAGACACGTGCCATTTTTCCAACCATGCAAAAGAGCCCAAGGTTCCTATACTTTATGCGCTGAACGTTGTTCGAAATTTCGGGAAATGTTTATTTATTGACGATTCCTCGTAAATACACGCAGCGTGATCCAAGATGGGCCACACACACTATCGCTAGTTGAACCTGTGCATCCTCTCATTTGATGCTGTGTTTCCTTGCGCTGTATGGTGGAATAATCCACGTGCAGCTAGTCGCCAAGTGTTCTCTGTTGTTTAGGCGAATAGTTAGGGCATTTCGCAATTTTATTTTTGAAGATAGCGGTGACGTGTTCCTTGAAGCAGCATTATAATCGGCGATATTATCAGAGCCCACCATGTGCTGCGGCGCTTCCCGGTAAAGAAGACGGCAAGCGGTCACTGCATTTCAAAATATTGCCATATGTTATGCTTTGTGCGTTTCTATACGTTGAATTGCAATAAACTGGAAGGGACATTGAATAAACTCGTGAGAAAATTACCTCTTCAAAGGTAGGATTTAGACGATCTATTATAGACGCCACATTTTGCAAATTTTTTTTTTTCATAATCTCCGTAAAGTTAAAACAAATTCTTATATTCGCTTCATCTACACACTGTACCACGACCTGCCGCTAGCTTAACGAATAAGGCGTTACGTTAGTGAGGTTTAGGTCGGTGGTTCCGTTCCCAACTACGAGCGGTCGCATTTTGATCGGGACGAAATGTAAAAAACACCGATGTATTTGAATTTAAGTGCACATTAGCAAAACCTCACGTGGTAATAATGCTTCCAAAGTCATCGACCACTTCGTGCCTCACAAAAAAAAATAAAAATAGTTCTCTGGTCAGGCTCTTCGAATCGCTAAATTCGGTTTCAATATTATGCCATGAAGCAACGTAAAATTAAAAAAAATATATCTCAGGGCATGAGTAGCCGGTGTTGTTGAAGCGCACCCAACGAAACGGTTATGGACAACAAACTCTATCGGCGTTACAAATCGCCGCGCCAAAGTGAAAAGCTGATGGGGTGACTGACCTTGTCGAAGACTAGCATTTGCGCGAACATGTGCTTGTCGGGTTGTTAAAGCCACTTCCTGAGGAATCGTGACTCACTGAGCAAAGTCCTCGCACGTTTGTCCTTCTTTTTTGTCAGCTAACTGTCAGCTAACGTCTGAGTGACTGGAAGCAGGCTTTTTCATTCTTCTTACAATCTGTCTCCCTCCCGAGAAACTGCATTCCTGGGCTGCACAAATAGACATGCTTCTCGACCACTTCCACCCCAAGGTCGTTCCAGAAATTATTCCGAAAATGCCCACGTGCCAAGGGTAACTAGCGTCCCACCTGACACGCTCATTTCCCTCCTTCACAGTACTTATCACTGTTTGGATGAGCCATAGAACCTTATCTCTGTTGGACTGTCAAAAACGACGCGCCATGACGCACATTCTCTCCACCCACTGGACAGGTGGACACGCTTCTAGCCGATTTGAAGTACTTCGCTGAACTTTAGTTGACGGCCCGGCAGTTTAACTTGTCTTGCCATTGTCAATAGAATGGCGTATGGCGGCGAGAGGATCGATTGTGCCTCTAGTAGTACACGTTGCTGGGCTAGTCGGTTCATGTTCAGGCGCTGCGCCGTGCTCCCGACTAGGCTGCAGAAATTAGGCGCCTTTTCCTTCTTCGAACCACAACCACCACCATGTTCAAGTAGAAGCCACAGTTGTGGCTGTTTAGCGCAAAGAAGTAACGAGTGAAGGGGTCAAGGGGTAGCCTTTTCTCGGGCTGCTCTGTCGGGCCAAATACAGTGGACGTGGGCTCAGGGATTGCTGATCAGCTTCTAAGTAACTTCTAAGGAAGTAGTTGAGGCTGAAACAGAAAATGATCCCAGGGCGTCATTGACAGAAGAGCACGTGGTCACTAACTCGTTTCACATGCTGGCGTGGTTCCGCTAGTGTAGCGTGTTGCACTATATTATTAGTATATTAAAAGTGGTGGTGATTTCGGAAACTTGGTTTTGGGACGTTAAAACGCATTAATTATTATTATTATTATTATTATTATTATTATTATTATTATTATTATTATTATTATTATTATTATTATTATTATTATTATTATTATTATTATTATTCGGGAACGTGGTTAAGGTGCCGGCGGAAGGGGGGGGGGGGGGTGGCAAGGGGAGGAATGTTGATGCTTGCATACGGTAGCTACTACACGCCTTATTGTGGTCGGCTGTATCCAAAATGTATATGGAATTTGACAAAGTTCATGGGTGTGTACGTCCATGTTTGTATCAGTTTACATTGCCGATCACTTTTTTTTCGCGAAATATTAGAACTCGCCCGAATGCTTCAAAAGTAAAATGGGGAAAACATGAGTAAATTTTGATGAGTTTGGTACGCATGCACAATAATGATGAACCTCGACGCCTCCACATCACGCATCGTGTGGCCCCCAATGCTCGTTCTCTTACTTTTGGCGTATTTTTAAAAGTCACGAATATTGGACATAATTTTTATTTGTCGTCGTATTGTAAGGGTGATATCGAACCCGACTGCAGTACACGCGGCGTCCAATCGGAACTACCCGTTACAAGGAAATAAACAAATAGTCAAAGGTGTTATTAGATGCTATAATTCGTTGTTCCTGTGCCGAGGAAGCCGGCACGATTGTTGTCAAAATGGTTCCACACGATTCTTCAAGGATAACTGCAATGGCTCCCATTCCACACTTCTTTGCTTGCCGTACGAATGGCTTGCGTGTAGGTAAATTACGCAAATACGAATTTCTTCCTATGCCTTATTCTGGGGACAGCGGCCTCGTCAAGCCGACGAAGGAGGGATGTTATTCGCCGCTCCTCTGCCTGCAAACGAAATAAAGTTGATTGATTGATCGGTCTCACCACGCTTGCACCCTTTGGCTAGCATAACGTCGACGGGGTACATATTTATGTTATGTTACTTGAGATAATTTATTGACAACCAGTTCGTCAGGATTCGTTATCTGGACATCCACTTGTGAATGTTAGCATGGACTTTTGTGGATGGGCCTAAATGTTATACAAAAAAGGTCGGCACATTACTGGCGCAGTCGTGCAGATTCAAAATGTTCCATTCGAATTCCATTCACAAATCGCTCAGGCACCACTGATGACCTGAAGCGGGCAATGCAAATGATGTCATGTCGGGCATCCATGGCATCCGTTCCATCCATGTCGTGCAAATGGCTTTAATGGCTAAGAAAAAAAAAACTTTAGACATGTACAAAGCTACCTACTGGTCTGGAACATCAGGTCGATCATCCTCTGCATGTCGAAGCTGCACTTGATTCCTGAAGTAGAATGCTCATAATAATAATAATAATAATAATAATAATAATAATAATAATAATAATAATAATAATAATAATAATAATAATAATATTAATAATAATAATAATATTTGCTGGGGTTCAACGTTGAAAAGCCACTATATGATTATGAGATATGCCGTATGCTGCCGAAATTTCGTCCACCTGGGGTTCTTTAACCTGCACTTAAATCTAAGTACACTGGCCTCAAGCATTTTTTGCCACCATCGAAAATGCGGCCGGTATGCGATTCCGTGAACTGCGGGTCCGCAGTCAAGCATCATAGCCAGTAGACCATCGTGGTGGGTTGCTGAAGAATGCTGTCAAATATATTTCGGATACTTGATATTTTAAGGCTCGAAAAAACACAATCACAAGAAAGGACACGGGACAGAGCGCCTGTCCCGTGTCCTTTCTTGTGGTTGTGTTTTTTCGCGCCTTAAAATATCAAGTATGAACGTATACAACTCGCCCAACAAAAAGTTCTCTTAAGCAATATTTCGCATGCACTGGTGCTGAGGCATCGCTATCATCATCGACGGAGAGGGACGGAACAGGGGTCAATCCCCCCTTCCCCCCCGCCTCGCCCGAAGGAACCGGACTTAAAATAAAGTTCATTCATTAATTAATTCATTCACTGGTGCTCTGCTTCCCCAAAATAGTACGGATAACTTCATTTGGAACTAAGAGAGGGGACACTAGTGCTTCCTCCTAAACGGCAGTCGACGACCCTTGTACCCTGAAGTGAACTTTTACTTCTGTTTCGTAGAATCAAAGACGGTCTGACTCATCCCGTTCTTTATTCTGTTTCTTTTTATTTTTTTTGTCTAGCAGTCTCTGTTCTGTATCTTTTCTAAAGAAGCGCCCGTTGAAACCAGGAAGTCGTTCTGAGATCTTGTTCTCGCCTACCGCATTGTAGATAGTTCGAATGATTGAAATATGGCGGCCCAGCGCTAGCGAGGGGATTTGTGCAACCGACGAAACATTGCACTGACTATTAACTTAGTTTTTTTTTTTTTTATTCGCACTCATACACCGTACAAGGCAGGGAGCACAACGCTATCCGTAAATCAACACAACAATACGGATATGCAACGCTGCCCCGTATACCGTTTACAAGGAGCAACTGCATTACATAACCGAGAAGCATATCCTGATACGGCGTAATACGTGTAAAAATAGCAAGAAACCAAAAGCTTAATGGCTACAGCAGGAATCGGCGAAAATACACTCTTAAAAAAAAGGTTGTAGTACTTACTAACTTCGGTTTACTAACTACTTGTCACATATGTTACAACCCTGTTAGTAAGTGGAGTTAGTAACGGGAAGGTTAGTAACCGTTACTACCCTCGTCTTTACAAACTCAGTTAGTAGCGGTTACTAGTCGTCTCGTTGCTAACTAGTAAAACATAGGTAGTAACGGTTACTACCCCCCCCAAAAAAAGTAGTAACCGCGATCATTTCGCCTCGTAGTCACCCGTTTTTATAACTGTCAAATTCGCGAGCATGATCATTACAGTGTATCAATGGATAATTATGCATATAATGTCGTGAAGGAGAAGAGCACAGATACACAACCACTAGTCTACGCGACACGTGTAATTTGTAAGTGGTTCCAGGAGTATTTATAGCCCTACCTTTGGAGAACACAGCTGGTGCCGGTGAGCAGCTAGGCTTTACGATGAATAATTTAAGGTACGCGCCTATATTTATATAGCGTACCATTTGATTAGGTGTGCGAGGTAACACAGCGTAGAACTTTTAATCAAGCATATTAAGACAAACAATACGTTATCTCTAATTTGCATAATACCGCCTCAACATGGCTTAATAATCAAGAGCCAAGACGAGGTACTAAGCTTACTAATATCGCCTCAGCGAATTTGACTGGGTCCCCGAGCTAGTAAATAGGCTGCAAAAAGCTCCTAATAATTACTTCTAAGGTTCGTTTAGCAAGTTCGTTAAACAGTGCATGGCAAAAAGTTAGTAACTGTACGCAAGAGGTAGTAACCATTGCAACCTTTAAGTGTCTGCTAACTTAGGTAGTAAAAAGGTAGGAAAAAGTTAGTAATCGCCCAAGAAAGTTAGTAACAGCCGCTGTTACTAACTTTTTGCTCGTGGTTACAAGCTTTTTACTAACTTTTTTTAAGAGTGTATGTTTAAATATTACTTAGAACGGGAAGCAACAGGAAGCAATGTTTGTTAACCGCGAAAAAGAGTAACAAGGATTTGGGATGATAATGCGCCCTTTTTGGTGGCACAAGGGCCAAAAAGCGCGAATACAAATTTGTAGAACACCTGAGAGCCATCCTCGAAGCGAAAATAAATCAGGAATAAGCCACCGTATCCTTTGAAGAGTGGTGTCATAAATGGCAGTCAATACAGCTCATCTCCGCTACAAAAAGATTTACAGCGTGCCGTATTTACTCGATAGTAATGGGGCCACGATCGCAACGCGAGGGTCGACTTAAGGTAGCAAAAATCTGGAAAAAGAAAGAACTCGCGTTACAATCGAGTAAATATGGTATTCATCGTCAATCTATATTATGTCCGCTGCAAGGCAAAGGGCTCTCCCAAAAATCTTCATTTTGCCCGGTTTTGAGGGAGACGATTCCGTTTCATGCCTGCGAACTTCTTGATCTCATTTCACCTAACCCTCCGTAACCAGCCTGTTGCTCAAAGAGACCACCAGGTGTTGGATGAGCGCACTTTAAGTAAATAAATGAATAAATAAATATATCGCACGTATCGGTTCCTCATTATCCGCGGGAGACACGTACAGTTTTTCCAGCCACGTAACTGAGCACACGTAGTTCGCAATTTTGGAAATGTTTATTTATTAAGCATTCCTTACAATAACGCACGATCTAAGATGGGTCACATGCTAGGTGTGCATGTGCATTCTCTTCTGCTGTACTACGTTTTTTCGCGCCATAGTTTGGAATTATTAACGTGTACCAAGTCGCCATATTTTCTCTGTTGTTTTACGTGAACTGTTCATGCAGTTCACGATTTCACTTAGGAAGTTCATGGCGCCGTCCCTGTTTTTCTCTTCTTGAAGCAACACTCAAAGAAGCGATAATGCCATAAGGCACCTCGGACTGCAGCGCTTCTAGGCACAGAAAGACGCGGCAAACGGATGCTATAATTCCAATTATTGCAGTGTGTTCATGACCAGGATTTGGGGACATTTGCACGTAGCGCCCTCTCTTGTCGGTGACAGCGGTGGCCTGCCGTAACTGAATGGGAAGTAGGCGAAAAAAATCATATCTCATGAAAAAAGCTAGTTATCAAAAACGACTCCCGGTTCTACAAAGCAGAGACTTAATGAAACATTCTGTCAAAATTACAGTGTCGCACTACAAACCGCGTGGCTTCCCAGAGTGTTTAATATTTAACAATGGATCCCATGTATTTCCAATGGGGGGTGTTCAATTGTCTAGGGAAGCCACAGGTTTTGTAGTGCGATAATGAAATTTCGCCACAGTGTTCTAGTAGGTCTCTGCTGTATAGATCCCGGAGTCGTTTTTGATAACTAGCTTATTTCAAAAGATATGATTTTTTTCGTCTATTTCCCATTCAGTTATGGCAGGATGCGGTTGCTGCCGCCGAGAGATGGCGCCACGTACGAATGTCTCCAAATCCTGGGAATGATATGACGAGAATACCGAATCTAGGCATAATTATACGCTGAATAAACTTCAGATAAGGTTATTTCTTCAAAGGATAAGCATGGACAAGATGACTTCAACGATCGATTATGGACAGAAAAACATCTCACGAGTCGGGTTTTGTAGTATCTTCGTAAAGTGACACCAAATTATTGTGTTCAGTTCTACTACACATTGTACAACGACCTGCCATGGTAGCTTAACGGATAACCTGTTACATTAACGAGGTTTACGTACTGGGTTCGGTTCCCGGCCACGGGCGGTCACATTTCGACCAGGACGAAATGTAAAAACTCCGTCCGATGTACGTAAATTTAAGAGCACGTTATCAAAACCATAGGTGGTAAAATGCTTGCGGAGTCATTCACCCCGGCGTGCCTCATAAAAAATACTGCCCTGTCTTGGCTCACAAGAATGCTTAATACAATTTCCAATTTAGCCCACGAACAGCACAAAACTAAAAAAAAAAAGTGAAAAAGTTATTGGAAAGGAAATGAGTGGCAAGTGTAGTAAGTAGATGCACACCAAACGAAACGGTTATCGACAACAACCCTATCAGCGTTAAGAATTGCCGTGCCACTTTGTGCCCCAAAGTGAAAAGCTGACGAGGTGATTAGCCTTTTCGAAAACTACTATCTCCACTTCCACGCTTGTCCTGTTCAGGTGTGTTTCTGAAGAATCGTGACTAAGTGACTGGAGTCCTCGCATGCTTTTTTTTTTCTTTTTAGCAGAATGAATGCCAATGCCCGCTATCGCTTAGCATTTTTTTTTTTTCTAGATGGCTGGTAACGCGTTTTTGACATTCTTACACTCTGTCCCCTTCCCCAAGAAGCTGCACTGCGCTGACCCATGGGCTAAACAAATAGACGTCCTTCTCAACCACTACCACACGAAAGCCGTTCTGGGAATTATACCGAAAATGTCTCGGTGCCATGGGTAATGAGCGTCCCACTTGACACGCTCGTTCCCCACCCCCACCTTTCAAGCACTCATCACTGCATGGACGAGTCGGAAACCCTTATCACAGTTGGGGTGACACAGAGCGAGAGATAAGAGGATGAGACGATGTCGTCTTTCACAAGAAAGCACGTGGTCACAAACTCGTTTAACACACACGTTCGCGTCGCACGGCAATTCAACATGGTTCTGCCGATTTGAATAATTTTGCTCAGCTTTAGTTGGAGGGACACTAACTCGTCTTCCTTAGTGCCACAGGCTGCCATGGTCAATTCAAGGGTGTATGGCGGCAATAAAATCTCCCGTGCCTCTTGTAGATGTTTCTCGGGCTACTCTGCCAAGTCGCCTACAATGCATGTGGACTGACTGGTCAGGGCTTGATAATCAATTTCAACGTAACACGAATTTGTGCACCAGTACGGTATCACCACCTACATCGAAATTTCAATCACATGCAATATTTCAGACCTCGCCGAAAATATCAAGAGCGTTGCAAAACATCGCGATTATCATCAGGAGGCGCGTCTCACGTCCGACAGGCGATCCGCCCACTCATTTTTATGGGTTATGCAATAAATATACAACCTAATTAATAAATTAGTAAACCGCCTTTTATTCTATGCTAATCTAGCAACAGAACGTCATTTTTTTTTGCGCTCTGTCACAAAGTGACGTCGACGAATTAAAGCTGATTCATCGTCACGTGTCACGGTGGTTTATTAGCTGAGGTGTCCCGTTGACGCGAAAGGCGCATTTCCATAGTGGGTCGATCAAAACATATATGCACTTTGATTCACGTGCGTGTTGTCAAACACGTGGTAGTCGAAGACTACCTCATGACACTGTGCCTCCTAATTATATCGTTCCCGTTATTCGTGAAACAGCATAACTGATTGTTATTTCTTCATTCGAGAGCTTTCCCTGGGGTATAGCATATTTACATGACATAAGAAGCGCGTCGCACCTAAACAAACCAGTGGAATCGTGCATGAATTCTAGCAATGACCCGGAGATGACCAGTTCCTCCGAGGCGGTGAAGGCGCGCTTGCTCTTGGCCCGGGCACGACCACAGCAAGTGTGTCATGTCCACTGCAGTGACAGAAGGTCCACAAAAAGGTCGTGTGGTTGCTTACGCTGAGTGGTAGTGCGGCGGCCAATATTCGATCTTTTTATTCGTGGCACGCATATAGATGTGCCTCGCGTTCAAGTGCGGTGCGTATTCCTAACCGACTGACTCAGTCGCACAACCCATACACTTAGCAACACTGTCAGCTTGTTACATACGCGCTGTTTGAACTTACTGTTGATTTCAAATCATATTATTTTGCCTAATAAGTTTCCATTTCTTATTCCCGGAGTAGTAGCCCATATACATCGTGGTGAAACAAAAAAACAAATTCGTTGTGGTTGAAGCAGAAAATGAGCACACGGCGTCGATCATAGAAGAACACGTGGTCAGGAACTCGTTCCACATGCTCGTATTTGTCCGCTAGCGCTATCTTGTTGGTACATTAAAAGCGGTTCTGATCTCTGGAACTTGGTTAAGGTTAACAAGGTGTGAGTTTGAGCTAGTTGGTATGATCAACTATTTCTTGCGCAGAATTTCTCGAACAAAAGACGAGACTGTTCTGTCCTTTGTTCAAGAAATTTCGCGCCAGAAATAGTGGATCTTGGTTAACGTGTGAGGAGGGGGTGGGGGGTTGATGAGTGTCTCATGCCTACGGTAGCTACAGCACGCCTGGTTGTGATTCGCTGTGTACTGCATGTATATTAAATTCAATTAGGTAGTTAACGTATGTGAACGCCCATACGTGTGTATCATTTTAAATCTCCTCTCTGGTGCTCTTGCAACCCATTAGACCTCCCGCGACTGCTCGCAAAGTAAAATCTAAAAAAAAAGATGAGTGAAATGGACGAGTTTTGGCACGCATGCATGTTGATGTTAACCTTCACGCCACCACATGACGCTTTGAGTGGCCTCCTAGGCTCGTTCTCGAATTTCATCACAACAGTGTAGTGCTGCTGGATAGACAGCGGGGCCAGCTTTTGTCTAATTCGGCGTCTGCTCGCATAATATCGGCGTTTTGACATGACACATGCAATATCGCAACATTGAAAATCTAGTCTAGTGCTAATCAGTAGAAACAACACAATAATTAGACCTGAAAGGACCACCGATATTATATGCCTATAATTCCGGCTTAGGATAAGTGGATGCCACAATATAAGCAAAACAACAATTTAAAGGCGAGGCATAATGTATACGAGAGGTCACGAACGGTGTCTAACGGGCACAGCATTTCATTAGACGCTGTTGCAAAACCGACATTAAGTGAAACTGGATCATTATGAATATTTCGTTGAAGACATGATGTCTTCAAGGCAAGATTAAACGACTATCTACATGAGACGAATTTAGCAGCATACAAAACCTGTCCACTCCACAGAAAAGGGTGAAGAATGCTTGACGTTCGACATCTTGGAGACATTATATTCAGCCCGTACTGAAGATCAAATGAAATTGCACGTTTGGCGCTGTTTATGAATTTCGCCCATTACGTGGCGAATCATTTACATCAGACAAAGTGGAAGCTGTTTTAATGAGAGCGCATCGTAACATGATTTAGAAATAAACGCAGCGCGCATTCCTCTCAGCATTGTCGGGTACACTGTA
>JALIZH010014618.1:0-2500 GCA_030522465.1 Rhipicephalus appendiculatus
TGCCTGTTCAACGACTTTAACAGCGTAGCTGTTTAAGCTTTTGGTTCCGCCGGTTCGCGAGACCAGAAAACTAAGTTGCGTCTAGTGCGTGCAACGCAATAACTCGGTCGGTGCGAGCTCTCTTCGTCTTCTTTGTCTTAGGATTGACCGTAAATAAAAAGTTTGCTATTGGCGATGTACATTCGAGAAATGAGGATAGTTATAGTACATTTTTCGGTATCGCCTAGTAATTTGGCGGATAATAAGGCAAGCGGCACAAATTTAACACGGAAGTGTTTTATGCCGGGGTCCTCCAAGACCAGAGACGTATTTTCCGTCACGGATATGACGTCGAAAAAATGCGCCTGATCAGTTGGCAAAGAAAAAAAACGGTTCCGGAAATGAACCCATGACCTCTCGGTCCGCGAGGAGTTGCCGGCCACGCTATCCGCCACGGTCATACACTCGGGTGGCTTTGCAAACGCGGCTTTTATATCGCACTTTTCTCTCGCAGTGCTCTTGGTCGGAGGGGTGGTGTCGCCCTCTGAGAGCGCGGTAAAGTGAAAAAATGTGCCATGACCTTGGCCTCGGCGATTAGCTCCTGCAACGCGTCGTTGCTGCACGTCCGCCCCATTCGGCGCGTTTCCGATAGGAGAAGGGCCATTTGTAAGCGCCTTAACACACCTCAATGTCGCGACCTTAACTCAAGCGTTGGCCTCACTCATAGCATCCACCCATGCCAAAAAAAAAAAAAAACGGCAGACCCCACGCCTCGTGGGAATCGGTGTCATGCGAAGCAGCTGGCAGTGTATGCCGATTTTTTTTTTTTTACTTTGAGGCTAATGCTACAATGTGGATCGACGTTATGTACAGTAGTTGTGTGCACATCGTGGACTTACCAGGAACGTCCACTTCACTGGTATGTACTGGGGACTATATTGGGTAACTTATGGTCTGGCATAACGTCAGTACTCTCGCTAGAGCACAGACGTCAGTATTATCGAAAGGAAGACCGCTTTACGGTACGATGATGTGAATATCACACGTAGCATTCGTTAGCGTATTCTCCCGGGGTCGAGTAACGCTTGAATGTAGGTTGCTGTATCATAAAAATACGAATGTAATGTTTAGAATGCTATAAAAGTAGTCAACATTGGAAGCTCAATTGACGTTAACCCGCATTGACGTCTGGGCCATACGTTTACACACGTAATGTTTATTCCTTCGTTATAAAATTAGATAGCCAGCACTGCATCCACAATGGAAGTTGCACCGGCTTTACACCGACATAGTGTATAGGCTTGTCCGTTGTGCGTTGTCCGTGCTCACGGCACAGCACATGCAAGGTACCCACTATACGTCATGACGATGACGATGAAGAATAAGCGCGTTCCACACCACACATTCTCTTTCTGCCACGGATGAAAACGGACGTGCCATGGTTGAATACGAATGTGCCATGGATGAAAACGAACGTGAACGCACTCTCGCCCGGGAAAGGCAACGCCGACGCAGACAACACCCGATGACGCTGATGACGATGAAGAATAAGCGTGTTCCAGACCACACATTTTCTTTCTGCCATGGATGAAAACGAACGTGAATGCGCTTTCGCCCGCGAAAGGCAACGCCGACGCATACAAGCTACCCCGGAGGCGAGAGCTAGCGAAGCAACGGAAAAGCGGCAACGCCGACAACAAGCTGCTGCTCCGGTGGCGAGAGCGCGGCATGCGGCGGCTCAACGTCTGCGCAGACAGCAAGCTACCCAGCAAGCTATCGCTGTCTCACTTGCGTGTAACGCATGTCTTGCGCTTGCGCAGGTGGAGCTGATGCGTTTCCCGTACCCGCGGCTCTTCTACGGCTCCGAGGACCACACCCTGAGCCTCGTCGCGCTGCGCTTCGCCATCGCCTTCTTCGTGCCCTTCTGCCTACTCGTCGTCAAGCTGGTGAAGGAGAAGCGCGTCGGCGCCAAGGTGCGCCCTACACCTGGCGCGCCTCCCCGAGTTCGAACGATGATGATGTACTTCTAGATGAATATATATCTATGTGAATGTTATGTCACTGACGCCGCCGTATTCGTAACGTAATCTGCTAAAACGGTAATTGTACGCTTGTAATCTTCACTCTACCTGATATAGCGTGATATGTGAAAGTCGGTGACACTGCCATTCATAATGAATTATATGTTAGCGCGGTTATTGCATGCCCATAATTATCACTCTCAATACGTGAAGTCACGTCACATGCAAAAGTGATATTGACATCAACATATTCGTAATGTGATATTTGTTTACGAGGTATTATGTTTATCTTATGCACCTGCACTCGCGTGACACAAGTTTTGTTGACGCTACCACATTCGTAATGTAATGTGCATCGACGCGGTACAACGCTTATGTTCATCACTCGGTATGCTTGAAATCACGCAGTATGCGAAAGGGACGTTATTGACACCGCCATGTTAATAACGTAATATATGTTGACGCGGAATATGCGTGTTATCTTATGTACCTGAATTTGC
>JALIZH010014618.1:7500-85643 GCA_030522465.1 Rhipicephalus appendiculatus
CAGGGCACCTACGTCGTGTTATCGTTAAACTCTGGGCCGTTTTCCGCAGTTCACAGGAGCGATTTGTTTTTTTGTTTTGTTTACTGGGCAAGAACTGCAGAAACAGTCAAAATAAGGTTCGTATACGTTAACTTTTCCTTAACGTAAAATGAATTACCCCACCATTAATGTAATGTTAACTCTTCGTCTAACGTAGCTACTTTACCCAAGAAACAATGCCTATGCCTATGGCAGCCACGTGGACTCGTGAGCACCAACCGCAGCTATTTAATGTGATGGGAATCGCCCTATCAGTACTGTAGATGCAATGTGATAATGCACGGAGGCGGGTTACGTCGTCTCATAAGATAACGACCCCCCTGTGCGCGGCCACTGCAGCCGGAGTGGCGTTTGCGGCGGCCGTCGTCTACTGGTTCGCGTTGGGCCTGTTGCCGTACGCGCTGCTGCAGAACCCGTTCGGGCTCGGCTACTACCTGATCTCCCGATCCACCAAGCTGATCTCGGCGCTCAGCCCCGTTATGTACCTGCACTGGTGCCTGCGGGTCATCGAGCGCTTCGAGAAATATGGTGAGCGCCTGCAGTGGCCCATCCGAGACATACACGTGATTAGCAGTTAATTTTATTTTATTTACTTTCTTTACTTTCAGTGAGGGTGGCGATGCGGGCTTGTTGATTGGTCATACTTGTACGAGATGAGCGCTCAAAAAGACGCGGACAAGAGGAAGAGATGTACACACACAGGCGCTACTAACAACAGGCGCTACTTTGTTGTTAGTATAGCTCCTGTGTGTGTACAACTCTTCCTCTTGTCCGTGTCCTTTTGAGTGCTCATCCCGTACAAGTTCACTCTCAGCGCCTAAGAACAGCAATAGGAATGGATTATATAAAAACCGCACAAATTTTAGCGACATATTAGATATCAAAGTAGCTCTAGAACAGTGCGCTGATAAGGGCTAAAAAAATAGTGCCAGGCAAGTTAAAGATGGATTATGAATCTAGTACGTAGGTTGTCCTAGCTAGCCAAGCTGTTTTTATTTTAATCAGCCAAGTAATCTGCGACACGAAAATTCGAATGCTGGCGGAACAGGACATGGGACGGAGCATTCGATACATTTGTTTACTTTTGTTTATTAACACAAAAGTGTTTTACACGGGGGTCCACGAAGACTTTACTGATGTCTTTTCTGCCACGAAAATGATCCTTGGTGTCGTAACCCACGACCTCTCGGTTCGCGGTGATAGCTGCCGGGTGCTCTACCCACTACGCTACCAACACACATACGCAACGCTTAACAAACACGCCTTATATACCTCACACCTTCTCCACGACAATGACGCCAGCGGGAAGTGGAACGCCTTCGCGTGTTCACAGCTCAAACTACGAACTCTGCCTCTCGCGCTCCTGAAGCGCTGTTTGGTGGTGTATGCATGAGCAGATGCATAGATTACCTTATTACTGGGGATCGTACACTTTGCCGTTCTCTCAAACGCTTTGAATTGGCGCATATACAGTACCAATGTTTATGTGCTTGTTGATCTCATCTTTGCGCGGGATTCACCTTATGATCGGGCCCAGGGGTACGTTAAGTACTTACCATGAAGGATTAATCATGATCATGGACGTTAGTTGTCGGTGTGGATATTCGTCACTAGGTGTCAACGTGGGTGCATCGGCGTTAATCGTTGTAATAGCTGCCAAACACCTAATTGTCATTGTGCAAGCTCTTGTATATTAATGTACAATAAATAATCAACTCGTGGGAAAACACGTTTCACTTTCGTGTTATACCGAATACTATAACGGAGGAATGAGAGGTTTTTTTTTTACTAAGCTTAATTGTCTAACGTTAGTTGGGACACAAGGTATACACGGCGTGGTTATTCTAGATGGAACATGTTTATGCACACCGTTAAACTTATAGTTACAGTGCTCGACAAGAACCTGTTAAATGTGTCTTTTGTTAGCTTCCGATTGCAATCCACACAGCTCGACAGTTCTGGAGACAAACACGGTAAAGCCGATACTAAACGTTCTTGAAGCATCCATGGCTTTCACACATGCAAAACGGTAGTCAACACTATACACCATTTTCCGAAGGCGCTCAAGTGCCGCCATTTTGGACTGATGACGTTGCACTTATGTAGCCGTATCAAATAAACAAACAGTGCTATACGGTGAACTCAGACGCGCGAGAATGCTTTGGCTGGTACATTGAACGTTTCATGACCATGATCGTTTCATATTACGACATAGAAAACTGGCAAAATGATCGCTTATCAGTCCAAGATGGCGGCGCCCATGAGTCGAAAATAAAATCGTGTATACGTTGTCAACACTCCTTCTCTTGCACGACACGACTTCCCGTCTGTTCTGGCACGATGGCTGTACACGTGTCCGTTGACTGACACCAACCGCGTCACCGTCTCTGGTCGCGCGTACAGAGGTTCGGCTGACGTGGAGGAACATCTTCGACAGCAGCACCACGCTGGACAACGTGAGCGTGGGCGAGCTCAGCCTGCTTAGCCTGTCCGCGGCGCTGGTCCTCGTGGGCCACATCTGGTACCTGGACAACGTGGTGCCTTGGGGATACGGCGTCCCCAAGCCGCTCTACTTCATATTCTCCGTACGTACACTGTGCTGGGTTTCCGGATCTTTGTGCTTCTAGAATGTTATTGTTTGTTTCCTTGCGGTCCGCCGGAAGTACTGATACTGAAGCAACAACTACTTGCGTATCAAATCTTGCCGGTGTGCCATTGTCTTGGTTGTTGGTCCAACAGTTCATTTCGTCTTTGCGATATTTGTTCGTTTGGATCATCTTGACGCACGCCTCGTTCACAGACGTTTTAGCGAATGTCGTTAATCGCTGTATAATCGGCAGTGATGCTTTTCTTCTTGCAGCCCGACTACTGGTCTCCTTACAGGAAGTGGAACATTCGAAACATGAATTACGCACAGGACAAAAATTTCTTCGAAACGGATCCCAAGACGACCGACGCGATCGTCCACTTGATCGACTTGAGCGCCGTGAGTTGGGACAAACCGTGATACGAATAAATGCATTTCCCTAACTTGAGCCTTTCTCGGTAAATGTATTTTTGGCAACGGGAAAATATTGTCACACATTCGATACTCTTAATCACTTCCCACGTAAAGTGCTAGACAAAGCCTTGGAACGAGATTCTTTCTCTTCTAGTTTTCTACCATTTCGTCCGGGATGTGATTAAGAGTGTACGCATAGCGCGAAGCAGCATGGGAAACCTATTCTGATTTCTAAGAAAGACAACGCAGTTGAAGAAAGCTTTTGCCCTTGGCTGGTCAGCGATTTCAACTACGGGTCCAACGGGCATACGGGGATATTTGTACTGCCATCTAAGATAGCCAGAAGGCCAACAGATTGTACAGTGAGGGTGAATTAATCATTTATAAGACAGCTGGCACTGATTATGACATCAATACAAGAGACACGATGAACTGTCATTGACGCCACTATGTAGAAGCATAGAGGAAAGTTAGCTTTCTAACCTTCAAGGAATGTGCAATTATACGTGCACATGTAATTTTATATTCTTTCGTTTCATTGCTGTATTTGATACGGCGTGCGAAATACTTGAGCGCTGTATTCTTATTTGCGTACTCCTCACTGAGTGAACGTCCAGAAGCGCTCAACGTACTCTTGCGCATGAAAGCAAATAAGCCCCACCTCTCCGTCTTTATTTCCATTTTAAATGCGAAGCATTTCTTAGCGAACTTCGGCGACTTTGAGCGTATCTATCTATCTATCTATCTATCTATCTAGCCGCCTACGACTTTGTGCTCTCCTGGCCGTATCGTTAATGGGATTTATACCAAATTTGGTATGGCATATCATGACTGTATGACGAACATAAATGACTGGTCATATCATGAAAATCATGAATAACTTGTCATGAAAAGTATGATTTACATGCCACGCTCATGGCGCGCTCGCGGCCGTTTCGTTAGCTTGATATACACCAAATTTGGGACTGAGTGACGTGACTGTATGACGAACATAAATGACAGGCGGTAATATGCAAATAATGACTTGCATGTCATGTACAACATGATTTACATGCCACGCTCATGGCGCGCTGACGGCCGTTTCGCTAGCTTGATATACACCAAATTTGGTATTGCGTGACGTGACTGTATGACGAACATAAATGCCAAGTGGTAATATGGAAATCATGACATGTCATGTGCAACATGACTTGCATGCCACGCTCATGACACTCTCGTGGCCGTTTCGCTAGCTTGATATACACCAAGTTTGGTATTGAGGTACGTGACTGTATGACTAGCATAAATGACAGGTGGTAATATGAAAATCATGACCTGCATGTCATATACAACATGATTTACATGCCACGCTCATGGCGCGCTGACGGCCGTTTCGCTAGCTTGATATACACCAAATTTGGTATTGACTGACATGACTTTATGACGAACATAATTGCCAAGTGGTAATACGGAAATCATAACATGTCATGTGCAACATGACTTGCATGGCACGCTCATGACACTCTCGTGGCCGTTTTGCTAGCTTGATATGCAACAAACTTCGTATTTAGGGACGAGACTGTATGAGGGGCATAAATGACGTTTTAATATGGAAACCATGACATGTCATGCGCAACATGACTTGCATGCCACACTCATGGTACTCCCGTGGCCGTTTCGCTAGCTTGATATACACCAAATATGGTATTCAGCGACGTGATTTTATGACAAGGATAAATGACAAGTGGTTATATGCAAATCATGACATGTCATGTGCAACATGACTTGCATGCCACGCTCATGACACTCTTGTGGCCGTTTCGCCAGCTTGATATACACCAAATTTTAAGGTGAAAGCCTTTAATGTCTCATGCTCACGTCCGCCCGTCTGTACATCCGTCCCTCCAGCCGTGCCCTGGCACAGTGCCAGGTGGGCGCTGGGGCGCGCAAACGGACGCCGGTCGCGTTGGACTCTACAGAGCTCGCGCTTTGCTTGCGTAACGTCGCATTACCCAGCGTCTCTAATCATGCGCGGAGGGAGACGCGCGCATCACGTTTCATTCTCACCGACCCCGTCTCAGTGGGCACAGGCGTTCGAGGAACACACTTTGGAATTGACAAATTGTCCGTCAATTTAAACGCTGGAACGCGGATGGCGTCTGCACGATGCGCACAGCGCGAGAATACGAACGCTTGAGAAATGGAGGCAGATTGGTCTCGCGTCTCGCTGTGATATGAGGTAAAAAATTAAGCGAACATAAGTGGCAGGTGGTAACAAGTAAATCTTGGCATGCATGGCGTCTACAATGACACTTCATGCCACGCTCGTGGTGCGCTTGCGTCCGATTCGCTAGCTTAATATACACCAAAATTGGTATTGCGGGATGTGACGATATAGCGAACATAAGTGGCAGGTGGTAACATGAAAATCGTGGCATGCATGTCATCTACAATGCCATTTACATGCCACGCTCATGGTGCGCTTGCGTCCAGTTCGCTAGATTGATATACACCAAAATTTGTATTTCGCGACGTGACTGTTTGACGAACACAAATGACAGGTCCTATCATGTAAATAATGACCTGCATATTATGTACAGCATGATTTGCTCCTTGCTGGCTGCTTCGCATCACATCGATTCCCACGGTGCGTGGGATCTGCCGGTTTTTTATTGAACAGAATACTGGCATAGGAATGTAATAATATTTCTTAAATATTCGATTTGATTAAATATATGGTTTTAACATTGCTAACAAATTCGAATTCAACTGGGCGAAATAGGTAAGTAGTTATGACAATTCGAAGATTTCACTTGTTAGCAGCCATATCATTCAGGTTCAACGATGTATAATTACACACTTTGTCGTTTATATCTAAACTCGGTTCAATGAAAATTGATGTCATCATGTGCGCAATCCTGAAGTATAGTATGTATCAAAATGCAGACCCAATTACGCAAATTCAGTTGAAATTTTCAATAGTTTACAATTCAGAACCGCATAATAAACGAAGATAGCATTTTAACATATATTGTATACCACCTGTGTGAAGTATTTGTATAATGAAGCGATATGGCAACAATCTCTTCCTCTTTATGCCTGTTTTATAACTTTCACCCGTCCTTATCGTAACTTTTTCTTGTTGGGTAACAAAATTTCTATTTCAATATACTGAAAGACCTGCATGTTCGCGCAAATATGTAGTGACGTATGTTAAAACAGTACCCGTTGCAGCGACAGATATTAGAATTGACATAGAAGCTGCATTATCCGTTGCCTTTTGGGCGATGTGACAAGAGTTGAGTTCCTTTCAAACTAGAGCAAGCGTTTTCAAACTAGACCAAACTAGACCTTCGTTAAGCTTAACGGAAGCGGTTGGTCACAGGAGTACCTTGATGTCGTGGACTTCATGCGAGCATTACATGGCAAAATGTTAGTTTGAGTTCAAAGACAATGCAATTAACATGTAATTACCGATTCGTCATGGCGCTGATGATCACAGTCGTGATAGACTTCAAGCTTGTTTACGAGTATGTTGTTCATGCAAGTTTGTGAGGTCGCAATACGTTTTCTGCACAGACCAACAAGGAGACTGGCGACATAAAGAATATCATCCTGACAATCTACAACAAGCAGATCACTGTGATACTCGGACCACAAGACTGTGGGCACGTGACTCTCCTGGATATTATCACTGGTGAGTTGTCACTGTTCAGTTATCACTTTTCCGCAGGAAACAATTGCACACGCTGTGCTGTCCAGTTTGTTGTATATACAAGATTGTGATTGTTTTCGAAGGAATGTTTCGGCGTGTATGGTCATGAAACTCGTACATTCAAGCCAACAGGACATGACAACGAAACTACATTTCGAGCTCCGAAAATGAATGGCCTACCAAGTCTCGGAGGGCAAATGACACAACCATGGTGTCTTGCAGAAATAGGCCATAGGGGATACCCTGACGCTGGTGTTTATGGGAGCAGCGACGGTTCCCTAGAGACGGATCTCGAAAGCTATGCTCTTGCCGACTGCATGTTCTGAAAAGAAAATCGGGAGCCGGAAACGGGCCATGTTTCGGAGACGCCCTAACATGGAAGATAGACGAATTTACCTAAACTTCGTCTACATGGCTTCGAACGACTTACAGACATTGCAAAGTGATCATACTAGACAAAAAATGCAACAATTCACATTTATGACCAGTGGGCGCAGTATCTAATTTTCTTACTCTCTTTAGATAACTCAAAGCCTGGAAATTTAAAAGGATATCGGCCAGGAATTTCGATGGAGTTGTGTGGATATATGTCGTAGAGCCACCGTCGAATCACTCGATTCCGTCGATGTAGTTAAAGAAAGGCTTTTATTTGCACTGCTGAGTGAGAATATCTATGGCAGTTCGATATAATCTCAATTTTATTATCTCGCATAGAGGCCTTCACGATTGACATGCGACGATTTTTTAGAAGCACATCACCATTGAGGATTTAGTGGTGGTCGCTGCCGCACGAATTACGGAAACCAGATTCATGGTTCTGTTTTTACGTGCTACGCTGTTGAATGAGCAAAAAATGGTATCCTATAATCCATCTCTCGCTTCTGTGAAAATCTCTTCGCGCCTTATTTCTTGGAAACCAATAATTGTCTCTACTACGTATCCGCACGCTTTCATCAGTTCCGTTCGTTGAATTTTGAATAACTGATCACGTAGCGCAAAATTTGACACAGGACAAGGGAAGGGACGAGGACGAGCGCTGACTTCCAACAAGGTTTATTTCGGAGAGCGTACACATATCTACCCTAATTACAAGAACAAACAAACAAATCATTCAAGAAGCCCACAACTGCCTTGCGCGAAAATCTTACATTCTCGGGAAAGATTCTTTTTGACAAAGCCCGATAGAGGGAGTGCTGACGAAGTTCGGCCCTAATCTACAAATCCTCTCTGCCTCAATAATTTCTCTTGTTGTTTTATTTGTTTCATGTCGAAGCGTAGCGCGAGGAAAACAGGACAGAGTGAAGAACACATAGGACAGGCGCTTAACTGGAAACTAAAATTTAATGGAAAGAAAATCTATTAAAGAAAATCCAGTGTTGTCATTGCCAACTATAAGATGCTATTTACTTTCCATTAAACTTCAGTTTCTAGTTAGCGCCTGTCCTGTGTGTTCTTCACTCTGTCCTGTTTTCCACGCGCTACGCTTCGACATGAATCTGTACCAACTCGCCCAGTACTCTATGTTACTTAATTTGTTTCTTCCAAGGATGATGGTGCAAATGTGGTTTCACTACCATTGTAGTGAATTTTCCCGCCATTCTAACGGCATGTTTTCATCATTGTGGTCCTTTTTACAGGGAGGCAGCTTCCGACAAGCGGCGAAGCTTACGTGTGCAACTTCGACGCTTCCGGTTTATCGGGCCGAGCGTGGGAGTACTTAAGCGTCTGTCCCGAAGAGCGAGAGCTGTTCGACGACATGACCGTCGAGGAGCACCTGCTCTTCTTTTTGTTCGTGAGTGACGTCATAACTGCTAATCAAACGTCATTGGGCTAAGTCGATTCCAGCAGTGACACCATGAGTATTATGACCACCATTCAGATGTAAGACAAGTTTAAAGCTCACCGGGACGTTTCCCTGTGGCCTGAAGTAAATCATCTAACCATCTCGCGCTCAAAAGTCTCCAATTTTATCTTGCCTTCCGCTTTCGCTGGCATGAGTCCACGCTCCGTTGAGCCGGCAGCATGTCGGACATGGCCAAAATGAGTGTGCGTAACTGATTCAAATAAGTTTTCAAGACGAATATCAACCAGCTGGGTCATTTGTCCACGTTTTGCGTTGAACTGTCACCTTTCGCGAGTGGGTATATCCAGAAAATGAACAAAACTTACGAATAAAAATTCATACTAAATGTCAATACTTATATATAAAATAGTACTTGAATATCTTGACAACTGCGCAAGCAACGACACCGTCAAAGGATTTTATTTATTTTCAAATACTGCAGCCCAATATTGCAAGAGTGGAGTACATGAATACAAAGGGAAAGGATTGGAAACGGTAATATAACAAGTGCTTCAACAAGCAAATACCGTCGCCTCCCGAGCACAACCAGGTACAAAATGAGAGAAATAGAACGTTAATATCATACAAGTGCCTCCAAAAAATCAGATACATTCAATTTCACGAACCGAACCAGGTAGATCGTTCCAATAATCAATAACTATGGGGGAAAAAAACTGTATTTGAACATGTTACTGCAAGCAAAAACTTGTCTTAAGTTAACATTGTGACCTCGTCTAGTTGGCAAAGCACTAGCATACACTATGTAATTGTCTTTAGGTAGCCGGCTGACGAGTGAATAAATGAATGCAAAAGTTTCAGAGTCGATATCAGGCCTGGTGCATAGTGTAGGGTAACTTCAGAGATGCCATTGCGGGTGAGGGTGAAAAATCACGGTCATAGCGATGAAAAATGAAACGAACAGCTTTCCTTTAGACAGGCTCATTTTATTCACGTCACGCACTTTTCATGGATTCCACACGCACGAAGCGTAGTCTAATATAGGAGGAAGCAGCATTTTGTACACCGGCAATTTGGCACATTTTGGAGATGTAGATGACGCACGTCTAATTTTTTTAGTGCTTTAGATGTGATGTTATCTATGTGATGCGACTACTGCATGTTGTGTGGGCACATAACGCCAAGGTATTTGTAAGACTGTGCCTGGGGAACTGCTATGTTGGTGAAAATGTACGCATGATGCGATGGAGAACTGTTATTTGGGAGTGTTAAAACTACAGTTGGCAGACACAACTACAGTTTGTTTGCTTCAACAAAGTTGAAGTGCATCTGCCAATCCGAGCACCATAAACAAAACTGCGTGGAGGAATATTGGAATATGACGGGATCATTAGAAGTAATTACCTGGTAAAGTATACAGTGATCGGCATAGAGACGGACTTCAGCGATAATATTGATGGGAAGTTTATTTATAAAAATAAAAAATAACAGGGGACCCAGAACGGAGCCCTGTGGGACACAAAATGTAACTTTTACTGCCGAGGAGGAATTGGAACTAAATGAACCGAATTGAGAGCGCGAGTTTAGAAAAGCTTGCTATCCAGTCGATCAATTGCGGATTATTTAAAATTACGTCAAGTTTACCCAGAAGCTTGTTGCGGTATCGAAAGTCTTCAAAAAATCTATAAATAAATCGTCAATTTGATTAGCCAATGTCTAAATTACTAACAATACCATGTGAAAATTCCACCAGTTGTGTTATTGGGCTGAAGCCGCGACAAAATCCGTGTTGTATGGCAGAGTGGACACACCACTCGGTGCTGTCGTGTTTCCACCTATTATATTTTGTCCGTGTGGTTTTTTTGCTCTGGTTTCAAGAAGTTTGAAGGAGGCCGTCTGCGGACAATTCGTAAATGGAACAAACTACCTCAAGGAATTCTCTCCATGTCCCATGCAACATTCACACTAGTGCTTTAAAGTTATATTTAACGCAGTCTGGGCACACTTGAAAGTTATTGCTAACATTTTCGTTTCTTCCTTGACTTCTTTCGACTGACTTCTTTTTTCTTTCTTTTTTTCTTGCGATCTCTGCTTGTATTTTTCTTCTTCTTTGCTGTTGTTGTTGCTGTCAGCGCTAGTAACATGTTACTATTCCGCATTTTGTTATGTATTTGTATTTAAATGTTAACCCCCCCCCCCCCCCCCCCCCCCATCCTACCTTAATGTCCCTGTTGGTATTGCAAACAAAGAAGCAAATAAATAAATGAATAAATAAATAAATAAAGAATAATGGCTGTTGCGCGGGTGCTTTTGCGCATGCGCAGCTCCGTCAGGTGCCGGGGAACACCGGCGAGGCTTACGTCGCCATGCTCATGCGTCAGCTGAACATCGAACAGTACAAGGACACCCTGGTGTCCGCGCTGTCCCCACGAGTGCAGCGGGTCGTGTGCGTCGCCATCACGGCTTGCGCCGTTGAACAGGTAACGCCTCAAATTTTGCAGCAAAGCCTTTATGTGAATAGCTTATGACGGAACACGTCCTTTATACACGAGGTACGTAGAATTAAGATATTCCGGCACCCCTCGTTACCGCCGATGCCTCTTTCTCAAGTGTCGGGATACTCGGCGGCGGCACTTCCCACCAATCGTACGGCTCCTTGGTCTCGTGACGTGGAGATCTCACTGGCGCGGTTACCAGGCAGTCGCTTTTAGGACTCGCTATGGCACGGTTAGCCAATATTGGTTAGCCAATACTTCAAACACAATTGGCGTTGCCCCCACACGAAGCTGCGATCAGAATTCGCATTAGGCAGTATTGTACGGTGAATGTTTGGTAATAAGACATAACTGCTATTTTTCAACGACCCGAAGCAACACCTAGATTATATAGGAAGCGCTGCTATGCTTCCCTATATAGGGGATTGACTTGAGTTCTTTAACGCGCAACTTAACAGTAAATTAAGTACAGTGTATTCTCTTTGATAAGTTTCTTCAGTTCCGCACATTTAAGGCTGGTAGGAGGGAAGTGGTCATTCTACGAGTACGCGATTGTGGTTATCACAAAGGGGCTGCTGTACGAGAACAGCCGGGATCGAGAAATTGAAACACCTGCACGTGGAACTGGAGTCAGGAGGGTGCAGAGGCTCTTCAAGGGGGGAGCGTGGATTACAGTGCTTTCGATAGCCCCCCTCCCAATAACTTCACTGTCAGACACACTGCATAGCGTCGGTATACTCTTCCTCAAAAAAAAAAAAAAAAAAAAAAAACAAACTAAAGCGGGAGAACCAATTATGTTACACAAAAGTATACCAGACTTTACGACAAACATGAAACATGAAAAAGTATCCCCATGATGTCTTTTTATAGACCCTTTTCATAATTCTCACACTAGCTTTCCTGCAGTGCAGTTTTCCTTAGTAATGGCGGCTGGTCACTTACTGCAAACAGAGTGTTCAAGCGCAGTTTGCTTGCCCTATGGCGTGGAAAACGTTCACTGGGTTCCCTTGATATAAACCCGCATGAGAGAAAACCCATGGCACGTTCCACTAGGGCCTCCTCTCCACTTAAAGGATGACAGGTGCCGCCATGAGTAGGGAGAATATGCAGCACAGGGAAGCGCACTTGCAATAATGAAAGGGTCTATAACAAAAAAAGCCATCTTTGAGAAAATCTTTGAGGGAGGGTAAACATATTCGAGGGAGGGTGCAAGTTTCATACCTAAGTTGTGAATTCCCAGTTATATCGAATTAAGCCCAAGATCTTCGCCTAAGTGGAACCCTTTTATTGTTAGACTTTTATTTCATGTATAATGTATAGCCAATACAACGAGGAGATCGTAAGTTTTTTTGGGAGAGAAATTTGGGAGATGCATGAAGGGCTGACGGCGGAAGGGCTATGGTGTTGAACCTTACCGTGATTATCCAAGGCCCTGTGCACCTATCATACATTTCTTAACCCCCCTCTACGATAAAATCTTAGCCTCTAATTCCTTTTTAACCCTGCTCTATATATAGAAACTTTATGGCACTCTTTGGCCTAGATGCCCTTGTGCCATGAAACATTATCAGTTATCACGGTTGATGCATCGACAGGAAACTGGTTTTCATTTATTTGAAGCGGCTCAAGTAACCTCGAGCAATAGTTGCACAAAAACACGGGGACAATGAAGAGTAACGCGAAGACGAGTGCTTTCTAATGAATGGTTTATTTTTTTCGAAAACATTTGCCCACAGATGTGCGGGATCCAGACAACATAATTCACCGATAGTACACATAGCACCGCATGTGATAACATTCCCAATAGATACGAAGGAGCGCAATTTTCTTTTCAAGCAGGCTGGTTCGCAGTAGTGGTGCCAGACCTGAAGGAAGTCCTTAGCTGGGCGGCGTTCTTTGCTCTACTTTTTCGACTTCTTTCTTGAAATCTTTATTTCTTTTGCTCTCTCCTCTCTATTTTTTCTGTCTTCTGTGATTCTGTTTGTTTCTATTTCTTTCTTTTTCTCTAAAAGTATTTCTATTTTTCGCTCCTTCAATCTTTCTCTTTCTTCCCTTGCGTTCTCTCTCCCTAGTCCTCACTTCCTTTTTTCTCTATCTATCTATCTATCTATCTATCTATCTATCTATCTATCTATCTATCTATCTATCTATCTATCTATCTATCTATCTCTCTATCTATCTATCTATCTATCTATCTATCTATCTATCTATCTATCTATCTATCTATCTATCTATCTATCTATCTATCTATCTATCTATCTATCTATCTATCTATCTATCTATCTATCTATCTATCTATCTATCTATCTATCTAATATTTGATTCTCACTGTCTTTTTTTCTGGTTTGTTTTTCTTCACTTCCTCTCTCACTTTGTCTAGCGTGCCTGGATAGCCGAGTGGTTACGATGCTCGCCTTCGGATCCTGGATACGTGGGCTCGAATCCCCCCTCAAGAAATATTTTTTCCCCCATGAATGTCTCTCCTTTTTCCATCTTTCATGCTTTCTTTCTCTCTCGCTCTCAGTACTCGTTCTCTCACCCATCAGAGTTATTCCATCCCACGCCGGACCAATCAGCGCGTGTTCTGGGAGCGAAGCCGAAGATACAGAAAAAGAACGAAGATAGCGCGTGCCGGTTCGTGATGATGATAGTTTTCTGTTCGCTGATTACGACGGACGGCTCGCTGTTAAAAATAAACCGGTTGTTAGTAAGCTGTCACCCTTGCGTTGTTCTTCGTTGTCCCTGTGCTCTCGCGCAAATATTGTCAAGGTGCATAACTTCGAAATTATTCACCTTTCATTCATTCATTCATCTTTATTTTTCCTATGTCGTCATCGCCATGCATTTGCAGACGCCCCTGGTGATCTTCCCCGATCCGACCAGGCTGATGGACCCCAAGGGGCGACATCAGGTGTGGGAAGTGCTTGCCCGTCTGAGTCGGCGCAGCAGCGTGCTCGTCACCACCAAGAGCATCGAGGAGGCCGAGGTTCTCGCCGACAGGCTGGTCATCATGCGCGAGGGACGCGTCGTGTGCGCCGGATCGCCCACGTGGCTCAAGACCAGGTTCGACTCCGGCTTCTTCCTCCGGTTCACCAAGCTGCCGAACTTCAGGTACGTGGACGGCCGGTCTGGCCCGAGCTGAGGTTGGTGCGTACTCGTCCGGTTGTCTGATGCTGTGGCTATCTATGGCAGTGACGTAGTCAGGGGTGATTTGGGGGTTACAGCCTCCCTACCCCACCCCCTAAAAAATTTACATTTTCCTGTTCGAACGGCGCGACTTCGACTGCAGGAATCGTCAGTGCTTTATTAATAAATCGTCATACGAGCTGGAAGCCGCGGCGGTGTCGGGCTGATTGTTGGTACTCTGTCATTGCAGTGGTTGAAGCAGTCAGTTGGCAACGTTCGGTAGCGAAGTTCCAGCTTGAGGTCAGGGATTTCAGCAACCTCCACCAGATGTCGTATGACGATTCATTAATAAAGCACTGAGGTTTTGCGCAGTCGAAGTAGCACCGGTCCAACAGGAACGCAGATCACACGCAGAGCAACAGACGCCCGGGCGTAGCTTCTTCCTCCTCTTCGCTACAATAAGTACTCCAATCCCTGATAAGGATTTTGGCAAGGGTTGAAAATTGACATAAAGGTGGGTTGACACCCCAGAAAAAAAATTTAAATACGCCCATTGTCTATGGACGACAAATGATTTGCGCTGATATACACGACGCTATACGGTGTCGCATTTCTAAGCCACGGCGGTCGCGGCCATGTTTCGATGGGAACTAAATGGAACACCTGTGTACTGGATTCAGGTGCACGCTAAGAAAACCTAGGTTGTCAACTTCATTAAAGCGAAAGCCTTATATGTCTCACGAGAAGGGCCACGTGGCGAAAAAACGGCTTGTGTACAAAAAGTCAAGTTTCGCCGCCAGGGTGAAGCAAAGAATGCGATAGCGGTCTATCGCACTGATGCAGCTGTCAAGTGGACAAAATAAAGACGCAAAGCGACGCCAACCGCCCGCTTGTGGCACTGCCCGATTTGACGCCATTACGGACACTTGTCAGCTGTCAGTCCCCCCATAAAAGGTTTCTTGTCGGCTCTGATTGGCTGAAAGGGTGCTACAGTGGGGCGGTGCCACTGCCTATCTGTTATTAAGTTTCACGGTCACTTATGCGTTCGCCTAAGAAGACTACATGGCGAAAGTAATTTTCCTAGTCGATAAGTGTATTGATATCCACCCCCCCCCCCCCCCTGAAGCTTTCTGCGCCTTACGTAGCGTCAAGTGCTGTTCAGTGACGTCATGGCGACACCACACATTTTGCGGTATGTGATGTGGCATGATGACGTCATCCGTGATTACGTCACTTTTCGGATCGTTATTGTTGACGCCGTCGGTCACTTTACGTTTCACGAGGCATTTAAAGGGACCCTGAAACGGTTTTGACGATTTTGTACAAACACATTGAGCCAGTAGACCAAGTTCAAAGGCTCATTTACAGACTAATTTAAGCTCTCTGCGTACACTGTGTAATTGATTACAACGCTATAAAGCTGCGAATCGCTGCAGATCACTGCGGCTCAGCCCAACGCGTTTTCAACCGCCCCTCCCGAGTACGACACGCAGTCTGCACACGATCTGATTGGCTGCGGTGTGCGCGCACGAAAAATTGGCTGGTAGGGTGGCGGCACCTGTCGGAGCAGATATCAACCATTCCGCGATGTTTCTGTTGCCAGACGGCGTGCGTGCTGCCGGGCGCACTGGGCTATGGCCTCCGAAATTGCACGCAACCTGTCGGCGTGCAATCTCGGAGGTCATCGCTGGGCGAAGCTCAAATCGTCGAGTGTGCTCCGTGAGCTCTGCGATCGCCAGCGTGTCTCATGAGTTGAGGAGGCAAGGCAGGGGTAAGAAGGAGGGTATGATATAATTGGCCGTAGCCGCCTTGGTACACGGCGTGCAGCGAAATTTGTGGTGCCAATGGTTCGATGATGCTCTAGCCTAAACGCTGACAAAGCTTCAAATAACCGTTTCAGGGTCCCTTTAAAGGCTTTCGCCTCATTAAAGTACACTTTACAGAGCGCGTAAGTCGGTCTCTTAATGACCCGAAGGACTTACCTTGCACCGGCTCGCTGGGTTCGTAACGCAATCCCCGAAAACGTTTCGGGGTCCATTTAGTGTTGAATATTTCTTCTACGGTAAAAGTGCGATGAAGATTGTGACGTAATGGGCCGCAGGGAGAGCGACGTGACGCGCGTCGTCAAGTACCACATGGGCGTGGTCGAACCAAGGCGCGTCTCCAAGCTCGAGACGGTGTACAACCTGAGCGACTCTCTACACGTAAGTAGTGTGGGCGTTCACTAGACACATCTACCTTGTTCATACATGCTCATCATCATGCGTGTTCGTCGTCTTCATCGGTTGTGGGAACTCGGCTTGTTTGTGATCTGTGCCTCGGGTGTGGTCGCTTCACCGTGCCTTCAGGGCCTAATAAAGGTCGCGTTAAGCGTTGTCACAGTATGCTGAGGTATCGTTAGTTAATACGACATGCTGTAGTACCAGCACTTACGTCCTACACAACGACGCCCATGCATAAGAGGTCCCAGCTAACGTTAGCCAAGCTGCTGTTCGTCTTATTTTACTGCGAAGCTGTGTTACTCTACCCTGCGTTGTCGTAGTAGTAGTAGTAGGCGACACGCAGGTGACGTGACCAGAGGAGAAGTGAATAAAGAAATAAATACAAGCGAAATAATGATGATTATTGTTATGATAGATGATGATAATGATGAATGATTCACGTGAACTCGCTAGCCAATCACGTACACTTGCGCGCTTACAGCTTCGCTGTCCGACGGTTTTCACGGCGTGAACCTGACTGAACTTTTAGGGGCGAAGCACCTTAGGGTCGCACGAAAACCGTTGTTGTCGAGGCTCGTTGTAGTCCCTACGTCCCTAGTCGAAGCGCAAGTGCGAGACATCTGTGCGCAATACCGTCTACAAAGCTTACATAGCGCGCATATGGTTTAAAGAAACAAACAAAATAAAAGGCCACATTACCATACAAACACCGACATTTAACCACCCATCAATCAAAGCATATGACAGAGCAAAAGGTTAACAAGAACAAAATAAAAGGCTGTTAACCAGAACAAAATAGAAGGCCACGATTCATGATACCGATGCACTCTGCTTCGCCCCGTCGTGGGCATTTACTCTGTAGATCTGCTCCAATTTTCATTATTTCTTTTAATGAGTGGAGTAGCGAACAGACGAGGAATGTAACTACTACTACTATAAACTACGAAAGTTCAGGAAGACGTTAGGCAAGGAATGGTATTGGATGCAACGTTTCGACAAGCCCTCTAGTCAAAGCACGGTCGACGGGCCACAAGTCATACGCGTGCAGCTGTTACAGTAAGGCCTGAGGCGCATGCGTATTACGCTCGCAGCATGTCCATCGCATGGCCACCATGCTCCACTACCTGGAGAAGAGGCGCGCCATCTTGGGCATCGCGTTCATGAGCCTCACCTACTGCACGCTCGAGGACGTCTACATCAGGTGAGCGCTTAAGCTAGAAAAGGCGTAAGGAAAAACAGCACTTAATGTAGTGCATATATACGCATGTTTAAGGCTATTAATTTGAACGCTCTAAAAGCAGCTTCATTCACTGGGGTGTCTTTTTGTCCCACAAACGCTAGCACAGTGGTCTATCTTGCAAATGAGTTCTGCGGAATCCCGCAAGGTGACGGAAGGGTTAAGAAAGGGAAAATAGACAACCACCCGTTTGTAGCACGAAGCCACAAGGAAATCCATACGGATTTCTCAGAAAGAAAAGCTTCTTAGTTGCCGAAAAATTCGTCCTGGTCCGGGGTTTGAACCCGGGACCAACGCCTTTCCGGGGCGGTCGCTCTACGAATTGAACTAACCAGGAAGCTAGCAATTGGCAGCGCGAGGGCGAATTCATCGACAACTCGAAGCACATGGACACAAGGATCCCGGACCAGGACGAATTTTTCGGCAACTAAGAAGCTTTTCTTTCTGAGAAATCCGTATGGATTTCCTTGTGGGTTCGTGCTACAAACGGGTGGTTCTCTATTTTCCGTTTCTCAGAGATCTATCTTGCGTGCATTTATTTGCCCACACATACCCACATAAGTACAGATCAGTAGGTAAAGCGTCGCGCTGGCTCGAAGTGCCGGTTCGATCCCCAGCCAAGGCGCCCGCATTTCTTTTCGTATCGAAGTACGTTTTGCTGTGCTAGTCGTTTCATGTTCATTTACAAGCCACAAAAATATTGCTTTTTCTTGCTTGACGAAATAACGAGGGAAGCGGTGAAGGGGAGCGCAAACTTTCGACTGTTTATTCATCACATACTGCAGCGAAATATGTAGCCGCAGACACGCACTGCAAGCTAGGCACACATCGAGCGCGTACCACCCTAATCGGAACCTGTGATCTAAGAACTTGCTTTCTGCCTGCGAGAGAGACACTGAGGTATCACTGATACATAAGGAACCTCGTTCTTTTATACGGAATGCCTCCAACAATTCTCGAGTCATGGCTTCCCTGCTTCTACCGATAATCTGAATCTTATTCAGGCACGGCTCACACTTAACGTGAATTGCAGCGGGTCGGCAAATGTGCCCCATCTTTACCTTTTAGCGAAAGTTCGCGTTCCCGCGCAAGTTCATTCACGCACCTTCTCGTGTGGCCGACGTACAGTCAACCACAAAAGTTTGCGGACCACGCCAGCGCGTGCCAAACTGCTTGTCCACGCCACCTAGCGGTGCGCCATCTACCGTCGAACACTGTGCTAGGCCGGAAACGGGTCTTCTCGTTTTTCACTGGCCTTTCAATTTTCTCTGCCGCGTAGCGCATCGTTAGTTCGCAGTTTTCACGTGAAGCGCTTATCTTCAGTATGATCGGCACATTTCTATTTTCATAGCAGGATCAAAGCTTTCACGGCGTGCCTCGAATGGCGTTCCGTTGGCTGGTATCATTTTGTGATAAAGATTGCGGCTGATAAGTTATGTTCATAGACTGCTCTCGAGGCAGAAACACGTAGACGCAGATGCCAAAAAGTGCGTCGCGTTAAAAAGTGAACGGTGAAAATTTTTTGTACCCAGTCAGAAAACGGACAGGCCATAGATTAAGGGAGGGGTGCGTCAAGGGCGCCTCGTTGCTGTCGATCGCCGCTGACGTAGCGGAAGTGTCGCGAAGAGGCTTTTGGCTACGCGCTCGCGTTGTCCGTAAACTTTTGTGGTCGACTGTACGTCTTGCTGCAGGATAGGGAAAATTCGTAAACAACACCGGTGGCACGTTTTGTGTACGACACATTTTATGGTGGAGAAATGCAAAGAATACCCGTATATGCTGAGATTTAGGAGCTCGTTAATGAGCGCCAGGTGGTGAGCATTAATCCGCAGTCCAGCGCTACTGCGTCCCTCATAATCATATCGTGGCTTTAACATGTAAAACCAGGAAAAAAAAAAAGCCAGGCCTGCGCGGAACGCGCAGCACAGTCACAGCGAAAGCTTGAAGAGCCAGCCTTTCTGGAGCATTTTTTAAACTCTTGGGGCAACTATACTACAAGCACAATTGCATGGTACCCACTACGCCATAAATGATCATAAATTTTGTTTAGTGGGGAAGCGTCCACTATGCCATTATTCGTCATTCTTCGGAAAAGCGCGGTACCCGCTACACACTTGTAACGCATTATGTGCACTTTGTTGATGCTGTGGCTGACGACGATGAAGAATTATGCCTGAGGGTTGGAGCATGGAACGACCCACTCGTTACGCAATTCGCATTGTGTGCTGCCTGGTTTTTACTTTGCTGTTCTAAAACGCTTTACAACACATGTTAACGCGATTCCTTAACCCGACATGAAGCCTGCTTATAGGGTCAGTTTGCAACGCAGTTTCAAGCACCGGCGTAGCTCAGTACTTTATTATTAATAAAGAAAAAAAAACCGGCATAGCTCAGTGGTAGTGCTGGGCTGCCACGCAGGGGGGCCCGGGTTCGATTCCCACGCTGTATAGGTATATTTAGTGTTTTTATTATTATTTCGCGCGATAGTGGTTACGGACACCGGCGGCGGCGGCGGACAACTACGGCGCAAAAACTGCCCTTGTGATCTCATAACAGCTTTCGCTGTAAAACATATTGTTTGCTTCAAGTTACTGCTTGATCTCGCTCCGCGCGCCGAGCACGTTCAGGTCACGAACGGCATGCGCGATACCATTGTGACATGGCATTCTGAACACAAAATGAGCTACTTCCGAGCTTTCACGAAAGGAAACGCAAGAGAGCCAGATGACGATTATTGTCGCGGGACAAAGACGACTCCCCGAAGGGTTTATGCTGTTAACGGAGAGTGTGCAGTTAGGCGGGAAAATAGCAACAGTAACAGCAAAATTTCTACAAAAAAATGTTGCATGATAACAAAGTACTGATGTTATATACGTAATTTTTAATGATCAACACGTCCCCTGCTTTTGTGTTGGCCGGTAGCATCAGAAGTCATCCCAACTGCTGAAACCAGTTTTTGATGTGTTTCCAAAATTTACGACGAAATGCATTGGTGTTAAGAGCATGGCTTTAGAGCTGACTGCATAAAAAGACGTGCTGTAGAAAAAAAAAAATCTAAACGGTACAGCAGCGCATTCTTACCACAAGGTCGACAGCACTTATCTCAAAGCATGTGCTGGCCTTGAAAATAGTTCCGAGTTAGTATTGAAGCCACTCGTGAAGCGAGTGGCTACAATGCGGGCGTTGACAATATATGTGCGCTAGAGCAATATAGGTAAGAAAAGCTTTGATCGGTGTAGGTATGTTAATTATTCAATTAGACATTCTAACTGAGAACGTGCCTAATGTACCCGCCTCTTCGAATAATCAAATCGAATTACTTTCGTACGTGCGTCATTCCATAGGGAAATTTTAAGAATTCTGTTAACGTTGAAGGGTGCACTACTAAAGTACACCTTCAAAGTACGCCTACCAGTTTCCGGCTACTAAAGTAGCTCTATTTTTTATTTTTTTCTTTGCTCTGTGGCATCGCCGAATGAAAATGTAGAGGTGGCTGCGGGCCTCTGTCAAGTTGCTTGTCCTTCAAGCGACTTTTACCCGAAGTCTCCTCCATCGTTGATGGAAATAAAGACGTTATTATTATTATTATTATTATTATTATTATTATTATTATTATTATTATTATTATTATTATTATTATTATTATTATTAAATTCAGTGACGTTCACGGTTATCAAAGTATTTTATCGAGGAGTCCGTCGGTCTTCAAGCCTTCTCCTTTCGTGTAACGAGTTGGCCGTGACACACCCTGGATCGAAGATTCCAGCGTTATCGCTGGCACTCGCGTTAGTTGCAGAATGAACTGAGCCCCTCGCGTTGCGCGCACAATCTGATCGGAAAATTCGAAAAACACCCGTCAGGGAGAAAGACCGATGAAGTCCGCTCAATCAACGCGCACTGGGGCCTTTGTCTATATGCATTAGTCAGATTTCATTTTACGTTGCACTGTTGCTGGTTAATAGTTACTGTTGAATTATCTTTTTTATTACGCCTTTCACGCATTGTAATGCATTTTGTGAGTATATTTTGCGTTTATATGTTCATGAGATCAATTGTACTTTCTGTAGTAATCAATACTTATCTATGTATATGTATCACTCACGTATATTCTGTACTGCCCCCCCCCCCCCCCTTACACAATGCCCCTCGTGGGCCCTGTAAGGTACTGTAAATAAATAAATAAATAAATAAATAAATAAATAAATAAATAAATAAATAAATAAAGTACTGGAGTATTTACGCCGCGACTGAACTGCAACTGCATCGTAATTCCTATCTACTTGTCACAAATGAGCACGTGAACCGCCCTCAAAAGCGCCGTCTGTGTTTGTTCCCGTTGTCCGTAATCATATTGTAAGTTATATAGTGAACCGGACTTGCCGAGTGTGCATGAATGTACATGTGTATGTAATTATTGTATTACCTTAATTAGGAATATATTCTGTTGTGCTGTCAACTCTTGGCTCTGACTTGGTCTTTGGACCACAACCGGCGTTCGCTGGCGCACTAAAAGGACCTACCCTCAATTGTCCGAGCTCTCGTGGTGCGTTTCGGGGGGCCGATACGTCAGCCCTAGGAATCCCGCCCGGCGATTGCCTTCCCATCTACGGGATTAGTGACATTACTCATATTCAGCATTACTATCCAGCCTTAGCTGGATTCACGTTTTTACTTACGTGTACTCAGGGCGTATTCCAAAGCGGTGTCGTTCATACACCATTTTAATATTTATTGATCAGAGGCGCGAACTACGTTGAGGGGCTGCCTTGACCTGCCCCCCCGCCAACTCTTCCAGGGAAGTTCTTGATAAATATATCCTTATTTTGTCATCTCTTAAAAAAAATTACCTTCTGTACTGGTTTGCGAGCACTCATAACTCGTATTCGAAGGTACTATATCAAAAAGCGCCAAGAAGAGCACCGATTACGTGAGACATTGGTGTTAAAGAGCATTGACCCCATGGCCGAAAAAGCTAATTCTAGGCTAACGTACTCATGAGTCGACTCACTCGGACTCACTCAGACTCGGATCGAGCCGTGAGTCTGAGTCTGAGTGAGTCCGGGTGAGTAATGTTTAGGTGGGTTTGAGTCCGAGTGAGTCCGGTTGAAGAAAATTTTTGTGAGTGTGAATTCGAGTGAGTCCGGCTCGGGAAAAGTTTGGTGAGTCTGAGTCCGAGTGAGCCCTTAAGCGCAAAACATATTTCACGAGTAAGTTTGAGTGAGCTCGGCAAGTTTTGCCGACCTATGATCGCACGTCATACAAAATGCGCATCCTGCCATTCCAGGTTGGTGAGTGGTCCTGACGGAAAGGCGGGCGGAGGCGACAACCGCGCTCAGTCGCCTGCACCTCCAGCTTTCGGCTCTGACCCGGCTTAAGGAAAAACAAGGTGATAAGCAAACCACGATAACCCGTGGTTTAAGCTAAGCTAAAGATTGTTACTTCCGATGCTCATAGGACGCGTTATCCGAAGCTTGTCGGTTCTGACCCTGCACCGGTGACAAGGTTGTTTTTGACTCACTTTAATTCCTTTTGCATTTATGTCATAATTACGGCACTACAGCTAAAAACTAAAAATATCCCCTATGCCCCTCCCTGGCTTCATTATCTGTTCGTTTAGTTTGCCAGGGTTATGAGGTTATCTAAAATTATTGAATCTTGCGGCGTAGTCATGCGATCCGCTGATAGGCGCACCAGAGTATGTCCACAAGACTCGCATTGAAGTGCCACAGGCAAGCTTGTACAGGAGGCGGAGAAGAAAGAAAAAAAAGACACACGCAAAAGTGATGTGTCGGCAAAAAGTTCCCGTCTTTGCAGTTTGGCAGCTATAGCAACCAAACGGCAAAGCATGAGGTAGCAGGCTTGACTCCCGGCCACAGCGGCCTCACCTAGACGGAGATAAATCCACAAGACACACATAAGTGAACTGGATGCGGCAGGCGGTATTATCTCTGAGAGCTGCAAGCATGCCCATACAGCAGCGAGTGCATAATGGACAGACAGTACATGAATTTGCGTAAACTTCGGCCTCGTGCCTTCGAACGGCTTTGACTCGGTGAATCTGTCGTTTCCAATAAAACGTTGTGCTATAAACACATCTCGCAGTGTTTTCTTGTGCGCAACCTTTTTTTTTTGTGTGTCTTCTGCGCATTTAGTGAAGCATGGCTGTATCCAAATTCGAGCCAATGAAATGCTAATACGAAGTCGCTTTGGAAGACGGCGGCGTCGGGCAAACCATCTCTGCTTCATTGCCCGGGCTCCTTGGCAGGACGTGTGCTCCTCCGATGAAAAGAGCAAGCTACGGTGTTTGCTTTCCCGCCGGAGCAAGCTTGGTTCTCTGGCGCATAGTTTCATATAAAATCACTAGAGTGAACTCTGGCGCTAGTGTCTATGGGAGCTGCAACGCATGCCGCTTCAGCCAACATGGGATTGATGGGTAGTACACGGATTTGTCTAAGCTTCGTTCTTTCGGCTCCGTTTGGCTCCGTGAGGCCTTGAGCCGCTTTGCCGCGAGACGAAGTTCAGCGAATGTTTAGCAGTTACACTTCACCACCGTAACCTTTTTCAGGCTCTACAATCCAAATCTCCTCACGAAATTCACAACGATCCATTCTTTTATCCGAAACAAACGCGAAAACGCAGTAATAAACAAAGCCACAAGTGCGTTCGAAGCCGCAAGCACTAAGATTAGGCAAATTCCGTGTACTACCCATCATTCCCATGGATGGCTGAACGATCGCAGTGCCAGAGTTTCCCTCTAGTAAATATGGTAGGAAACTATGCTCTGGCGCAAGCTTCGTGTGTACGCCGAACAGAGCGTAGTGGGGCCACCACATAGTGAAGAAATCCACAAGCATGACTTAAGGGCCCTGCAACACTTTTTGAGCATGATCAGAAAACGCTACCGATCGATAGTCGAAGCTCCCGAGAACACGCGAGTCAAGTATTATAGCGCAGCACGTGGCCTGGAATTCACAATAAATTCTCAGTCAGCTAAAAATTGCTTTCTCTTCTCTCGACAAATCACGCTACAAGCTAAGAATCACTCATCACAACCAGTGTATCAGCCATTGGCTGATTTCAGCTTGGCGCGCTCGGTCGTTACCGGGGGCGCCGCGGGGAGGCCGCGACTTGTCCATGCATGGGCGTGCGATCGCACTGAAAAGTCGCGTATTCGAAGAAAAAAAAAAGAGAGAGAGAGAAAGTTCTCAAGGACACGCGGCGCGCGCGACGTATTTTCTTTCCCCGTGCCATCCCTCCCTGCCTAGCTTCCAGCGCTTTCGTCGGGACGAGAGATGAGAGAATGCAATTGCAGCGTGCGAGAAATCTTTGTAACTCCGCTCGTACTGGACGTATTCTAAAAATGTTTGCGGCGGTGAATTCGTGAGGCAATACGCTCCTTTAGTGAATCAATTTCATGGCTACTTGGAAAATTGTCGCAGGGCCCCTTTAAGGCATTAGCACAAAGATGAGGCTACCTCGATCCGCTATTCCCATGGGATGGGATGATGATCATGACGTTGCCATCCCCTTTCGAGAAGGTGCGGCGGCAAGCATAGGCGTGCGTAGGGTTTTCTTATGTTGACAAAAAAGAAACTATGGTCACTTAGCGCAAAACGGCGAGGGAAGAGGAGCGATGTGCGCGCTTACATTGCTGCGTTTCCCTCCTTTTTTTTTCATCGTGCTGCGCTAAGCGACCATAGCTTTTTAACCAACATTAGTATGAACCGAGTAGCCCTAGAGCAAGTATTCCTGAGCGGTGTTTTTCATTAACCCTTTCAGTCCCGAATTAACTATTTTCAATGTAAGCAACTAGTTTTCACATTTGGAGATGCACATGATCGTGGTAGTCCAAAAAAAACTGACAAACTCTTTGTTCACACTTTTCAGTGAAGAGTAATTAATGTGCCAATTAATTTAATAAATAATTTTTATTTAATAATAATTCCATAATTTTTAGTTCATTTATTACTTAAAATGTTATCTAGATAGGATAGCATAATGTCCAATAGCCGAAATTCAAATTTCTGGCGCAGAACTAAAATAAATGCCCCATCTCTGCACGGTGAAAGAAGACGCTGCCTCAGCGAAATGCGCGAACAGCACGACCGCTTCTGTAATTTCTTCGTTCAGACGTGACCTCGCTGTATTGTGTGTACCATGTTGACACCACATGTAGGGCAGATGCTAAATACGGGCTCTTGAGGAAGAACAACGCTTTATCTTTACCAGATGCTTGCTGACTGACCTACATAATTTATGATTCCAATTGGAATCACTGGGACTGAAAGGGTTAAAGTGAGCCACTTTATTCAGCAAAGCAACCCCCCCCTCCCCCCTCCGGTCGATTCTGTACGAAAACACAAGGCTCGCAATGTATGCAAAAATGAAACTTGAAGCGATGAAGTGCCTCTTACAATGCCTCTGGTTCCTTGGTTTCCGGGGGTAAATGTGGGACGCAAACAATTCTCGGAATGCAACTTGAGGGGCCCTCGACTACTGTTAGATCGTCAAAAACCTACATAGCCTTTACTCTGCTCCTAAAACACTGACGGGACAGTTCTGACTCGGTAAAGGCGCTGGGCAGGCTTAGCACCTTTGCCTAATTAGGGTGGGCTGCTGCCTCCCCCTCATCCTCTCCACCTGTGCCCACGCATATGGCGGAAGGTGGCTTCTTATGAGAGGTTATTTCGTCTGTTGCAGTCTAACAACATGGCTGTCTATTTCTGTTCAATATCTTACCCACATTTTTTCTCGCCAATACTCTAGACGTCTCTTGTTTTTCTGTATACTGCTGACTAGCTAAGACTTCCGTCCACTTTCAATACCAGAGCCTCTGAGATGTGAACGCCTTTTACGGGTATTGCTGGTCTAATAAAGGGACATATGAATGATCACAGCGTCCTCTAGTTGCATTAATACGGAGCTCATAACCATGTACAGACTCATCACACGCACGCTTTTGTAACTATACTTTATGTGCGCGTTATCCGGGACTGTGTGCGCATTTGCAGAGCAAGATGCCGTCCGGCAGTGGTGCACGGCGCGCTCCACCAAGGCCGGCATGTGCTCGGTGCTGTGGGCCCTGCTTCGCAAGCGATGCATCATCTGGCTGCGAGTGTGGTGGACCAAGCCGCTGTCACTGGGCATTCCCGTGGCGTGCATGCTGCTGCTGGCCCTGTGCGAGAGGCACTTCCTGCCGGACATCCCCAGGGAGGCCGGCGACATCACCTACGAGCCAGAGAACATATTCGACGTCTCCTACGGCTTCATAGAGAAGGACAACGCCAGGTATACGCATACGCGAGAACAGCGTTCGCACTTGTATGCGTGTCGCCAAACATTGTCGAGTGTTGCAAAAGCTTGCACTACACTCCCAATCAGGTCCTGGTTAAAGGCTGGCTATATCCAGGAAACCAGACGGAAAAATGACCGGTTTCCTGGCTATATCTAGCAATTTAAGCGGGACCTGATTAAGAGTGTAGTGGTGCGAGGCAGGGGAAACAGCGGAGCTGGGAGTTCACCTAGCTTTTCCTATGTGTAGCTAAGTTGCGCAAAGGTCTAGATAGATTTCGCGGGTGTTATGAAGTTTAGCTAGGTAATGCAAATATTTATCCCGGTATTGCAAAGTTTTAGCTAGGTTTTGCATAATTTTTTTCCCACATTTGCAAAGTTTTGCAGAATTGAGCTAGGTATTGCAATGTTTCGACAGTGTTTAGCTAGGCATTGCAAAGGCATCGTGGGAGCTCGGCTGGGTACGAGCGACGGCTGACAAGCGTGGTCACGGCTCGGCACAGGTAGAAGCTGTTGCTGTAGTGACGTCATAGACGCCTGTGCGAAGCTTGGCGAAGCCAGGCGCAGGTGTGCCGGGTCGTTGCTATAGGCAACGCAAAGTGACGTCATAGCCCGGAGAGTTTCTGCGAACGCCTTGCATAGGAACGGCTAGCTTACACGCTGTTAAATTTTTACATTAATTACCAAGGGTATCGCGGGTCCAATCTAGGACATGCTTACGAGGAATTTTATACAGGGTTATCAAAATTGTTTTATGACTTTCTTAAACATAGCCCATGGGAGGTACGCGAAGGCCACCTCGGCAAATAAGTGTGGACCAGGGGGGACGGAACGTACGACGATACTTATCGCCGCCTACCGCACAATCAACTAAACTTGAATGCTTAAACTTTTTAGTAGGCTACATGATAGTGATATATAGTGGTTAGTGGCGCAAGGGCTAGTGATGGCCAAAGAGCGCCAAGAGAACCGTCAGTGTGATCGACTGTATAAGGGCCTAAATTGCCTGTGCCCTAAATTTGCATAAAACATTCATATTTATTACAGTCTATTAATAAATACGAAATGCAACATTATAAAAATGACAAGAGCAAGCGGGACATGTTCGTAGTTAGAGGCACTCGTGTTTCCATATACACCCTTTCGTTTGGCAGAATCATTCTATAGCATATCCATCTCGTCGAGATGGTTTAGTGCTTTCTCAAAGCTCCACGATGTTCCAATATACGCATAGGTGTGCGCATGATTCCTCAGCAGGCATTCCCAGGATTTAAAGACATTCGTACGTGGCGCCATCTCTCGGCGGCAGCAACCGCATCCTGCCATAACTGAATGGGAAATAGGCAAAAAAAATCATATCTTTTGAAATAAGCTAGTTATCAAAAACGACTCCGGGATCTATACAGCAGAGACCTACTGGAACACTGTGGCGAAATTTCATTATCGCGCTACAAAATCTCTGGCTTCCCTAGACAATTGAACACCCCCCATTGGAAATACATGGGACCCATTGTTAAATATTAAACACTCTGGGAAGCCACGCGGTTTGTAGTGCGACACTGTAATTTTGACAGAATGTTTAATTAAGTCTCTGCTTTGTAGAACCGGGAGTCGTTTTTGATAACTAGCTTTTTTGTTAAGATATGATTTTTTTCGCCTACTTCCCATTCAGTTACGGCAGGCCGCCGCTGTCACCGACAAGAGAGGGCGCTACGTGCAAATGTCCCCAAATCCTGGTCATGTGGGGGAGGAGGGGGGCGAAGGTTCATCACCCCCCCCCCTCCGTTCCCCGTTTGTCGAGTCCAAAAGACAACATGCTTCACAATGGATAAAAAAAACTGAAATGAAGCGATAGTGTGCTCCTTACAAAGGCCTATCTTTGGTCTCCTGGCTTTCCGGGAGTAAAAATGGCTAGTAATTCCTAGAATGCAACACCAGAGGCCTTCGGCCGCCGTTGCCATCAGAAACCTACGTGGCCATAACCATTCTTTTAACCCTTTCAGCCCTGGCTTTTTATTTTGGTCGGACACTTTTTTTTATGTCTGTTTTCCTAATAGTTAGGACCTCAGAAGGACGCAAACGAAAAATTGAGCCAGTGGTGCAAGTATTTATGGACTAATGAACATGGCGTCAAATTAGGTCATCAGGGCTCAGTGGTTGTGAAGTAAGAAAAGTTGCTCCTTTATTCCTGCTACTCACTAGAGTGCACAAAATGTGAACCTATGGTCTTATTTGTCAGTGCGATACTCATTCAAACAGCTTCTGTACATCGTCCCGAGAATGACGCTTACCCGCCTCTGCTGACGTGCCTCGGCTTCACCCAAGACTTCAGTCAAGCATCTTCCTTGTGGCCGCCAGTTTCGCTAACATGCCACAAATTTTGATGTCAATCGCATTTGTGATCATTGAAGAAGTAGTCTTCCAAGTGTTGGTTTCATTTCCGAGGCTGCTAGGGGAAATGTTGTGTAGTGGTGTCAAGACCGCCAGGGCCGAAAGGGTTAAAGCAACAACGCGACAGGTCCAACTGAGCAAAAGTATGGGGCAGAATTTGGGCCCCTCTTTTAGGTGACAATACGGGACGTCCCCCCTCTCTCCCCCGTGCGCACGCCTTTTAGTACACGCACTACATGTAGTCGCCGATTGTTTAAAACTTTCCGTCGATCCTTGCTTTTGCACGTGCAGCAAGAGTTTCGCCGAGGACGTGCTGTTGCCGGTGCTGTCCGAACACTCGGTGCGCGTCTTCTCTCCGGCGAGTAGCTTCGTGGAGCGCGAGCTGCTCTTCTGGGCTCAGCAGAACGTCTACTCCTACCTCTACGAGTACCAGTACGGAACCAGCATCATCGGCGACAAGAGGTGCGACCCGTTTCCTCGTTAAGGCGAAAGCCTCGGGCGTCTCATTCCACGGACCCTCGAGCAAAACACGTCAGGAAGAATGAAGTCACACAATAGCCCACGCGGAGTACAACCAAATGAATCCTATATGACATCATGACAACGTCCGAAGCTTCGGCGATATGTGGCCTCATGATGACGTTCATCAAATGACGCCATTATTGACGTAGTCCACGTGAACGAAAGAAGGGCAATTTATTCGTGGGGGATCGTTTATTTTGTCAGACACATCCCGATGAACTTCAAAGACAATTAGGCCCAGGAAAGCATGGGGGGACTTGAATTTTATTTAACTGCAGGGAAGTGACATTTACTTCTTTAGTAATTATGACTGTAAAAGAACTTGTTTTTATGCTAGTTGGTAGATCATTTCCAAAAAGGTAATTCGAGCGCAAACACACGACACATTCACACACACACACGCACACACCCACACACCCGGTCATCAAGCGCTGTACGTGTTTGATGCCTGGTGGTTGTGGGTGTGTGTGTTAATGTGTCGTGTGTTTGCGCTGTAATTAACTTTTTGGAAGTAATTATGAAGTTCACGCCATAATTAATTCACTGAAAGACAGCAACTAATGTCCCCTTTTGGCTTAAATGTCTGTTGGATTGGATTCATTTGGTTGTGTGTAGCAAAAAAACGAGCACCTCAAGAAAATTTGTGAAGTGGACTACGTCACAAAGGACGTCATATCATTAGTGAGTGACGATATGTGGCGTCATCATGGCGTCACATATCACCGAACTTTGGTCCGTTATCATGAGATAAAATGACGTCACATGGCACGTCATCAGTTGGTGTCATCGTCGCTTTGTCAAAGGTCGGCCTGATTCCTGGAGGCAATGCATCATGACGTGAGGTTGCAGAAAGCCTTCCAATGGGTGTGTGTTACGAACGATATAATCAACCTGAGAATACCAAGGTAACATAACGCTCCTTTCTCGCACTACGGCTCGTTATGTTCTGCAAGAAGTCTGGTCAGTTGTGTAACTTAATGTAGAATCAAGTGTGCAGCAGACTTTAGCCATTCAATGTTACAGAGTATAGCATGTTGCACCAAGACCCAAGAAAAGTGTCTTAACCCTTTCAGGCGCCACCTATGAAGAACTGTCTGTAAATCTGTCAAATCGATACAACGTTGTTTCAAAGCACTCCATATTCTGTTGCAACAAAAGTAATGTCATAGTGTATTAATTTTTGCGTCTTATTGTAACTAATCCCAATTAAGTTGTAATTAACTATATATTTATTATGAAGTCATTCATGCTCGATTTGGGCGTAAATAGAATGTAGTCACAGTGTAGAAATAAGTGCAAATTCATTTTTTTTGTTATGTCCATTTTGAACAAAGAAAAAATCTACTTTTCACACGGCTCGCAAGAAGCGGCACGTCGAACGCGGTAGTACCTTCAGCAAAGAGATCATATGCAACAGTACACTTCAAAATGAAGTTAAATGAAGACAGATTTATTATGAAGGAGCTTGATATATCTTGCTCTTTCTTAGACCCTATAGTTGATACAAATAACAAAATCAAGTGGTGTACACAATTGTGTACGTGGCGCCTCAAAGGGTTAACGAGCCTCTCACGCGTAAAGCTCGGGAAGGTAATCTACGCGTCTCAGGCGGCGTGTTCATTTCGTCCAGGGTGTTCGTGTGGTTCAACGGCCAGTGCCCGCACAGCGCGCTGCTTTCCCTGAACCTGTTGCACACGGCACTGCTGAGGAACTTGACGGGCCACAAGAGCTCGCGCATCACGCTCGTCAGTTCACCGGGGGTCAGCAAGGCTGAAGAGACCAAGATAGAGTTCGAGTCGAGTTACGGACAGCTCGAGCACCCCACCGGTGAGCACGTGCCCGGTGAACGTGTGACGCTGCCAGTGTCAGGCCCACGTTATCGAATTAACACTGGATGGATGAATGGATGGATGCTATGAGCGTCCCCTTTATAACGGCGCGGTGACATGTTTGCACCAGGCTCCCCCCCCCCCCCCAACCCCCCCCCCAAAAAGACTTTTTTTTTATGATGGCTTAATGCCTTGTATACTTCGATGAAATCAACTTTACTATCGGTAAAAAAAAATTACCACCCCAGTTACTTCCACTTACGGCAGCATGCCCTTTTTTTTCACTATTTATTTTTGTCCGTTATCTTTAGTGTTCTGCCACTAATACTCTAACCGTCTCTTATTTCTACCGCGGGACGTGTTTAGCTTTCCATTGTTGTTCCTAAAACCCGAAGACTTCATGTAGGCTCGTGCCCGAACGTACACCTGGGTGTATATCTCCACATTCAATCAGAACATGCGCCGTCGTTTCTTTATCTTCCCCACAGCATGTGCATTGTTCTTCTTCTTTACTGAATCGCGCTTTATAAGTACGCGTTCAATGGCAACCCGACCTTGCTTCAAACAGTAAAGCCCTTGCCCTCGAATCATCATAAAATGCCTCCCTCCTTATTTCGTTTTTGCCCTTTCGGTAGTTACTCAGAGCCGTTTTCTTTGTTTTCATCGCTGCCATCCAATAAATCCTCTCCGCCTTTCTGACTTGTCGTTTAACGCTCTTTTGTTTCCATATCGCTTACACTGACGGCTGCATATTTAGTGGTGAGTCTGGAACGCAACATCGGCGTTCCTCGGCTGTCACTATAGTAAAAGAAAGTCAGTTTCGCCGCAAGGGTGAAGCAATGAATGCGACAGCAAAAAATTGTAATGTTATACGAAGTGAGGCTGGCAGCTAACTCTTTTTGGATCCGATCTCACGCAACTCTAGAAAACGCTTGTTTAAGAGAATTATCTTCGCGTTGAGAGCGCAGCACGTAGAAGGGTACACCGGCCCCCCCGCTGTCGGCCGCCGAGAAGGGGAGATAACGCGCGCGCCCGCGCCCGCGCTCGTAAAATCGAAGGTCCCCCCCCCCCTCCCCCCCGCTGTCGGCCGCCGAGAAGGGGAGATAACGCGCGCGCCCCCGCTCGTAAAATCGAAGGTCGCTCGAGGGACCCCCCCCCCCCCCCTCGCGTCTTTTCACGCTCACGAACGACGGGCGGGGCCGGTTATATATATACATATACGGCAAATGACGCCGACGCCGACGGCGAAAACCAGCCAAGAGTGTCCATATAATTGCTATCGCAATAAAAAAAACAAACCTGCGACTCTATAACTCTGAATATTAAATGAAGGAACAGCTCCGACTGAGTAAAGGTATGGGACAAACTTGGTGCACCCCTTTAGATGACCGGAAAGGGGGGGGGGGAGGGTCCCGGCAAATCTCTTTTCCCGTGCGCACGCCTATGGGCCTCGTGACCACGTTTTACACTTAAGAACATTGACTCATTTTATACATGCATGTGTAGCATTCTCTTTAAAGACTCACGTTGACTATTTTAGGAGAGTCGGGGGGACGCTCGACTTTGCAAAAGGAAGTCGGTTGTGGCTGAGAGTGCTACACATGTGATTTTCACATGTATAAAAGAAGAGTCAAAGCACACCTTTTTTTCTTAGAGTGTAGGCCTAGTAATTAAGACGGATAAAAACCAGCGGGAAACGAGAACATAATGAAAACGACGGGGACGCGCTGGCTCTTCACTGCCTTGTGTTTCCCGCCTGTTTTTATCCGTTTCAACAAAGTACCAACTAGCCCCAGGGTCGTCGGCAGGATTTTCTCTTGGGGGGGTGCAAACGAGTGTTGCATCGCGGCTGGGTGAGGAGGAGAGCACTGGTCTAGCTTGGGTGAGGGCAAGTGCTTGTGAGGCTTGAGGGGGGCAAGTGCCCCTTTTGCACCCCCCCCTGCCGACGCCCATGACTAGCCCGGTCCAACGCCTTGGTTAGGCGCAGCTGTACACGCATGCGTGCACGCTCCCCGCAGATCACGAGGTTCTGGGCCACGAACTGGAGCTGTTCACGACGCGCAACCTGATGTTGCGCGTGCTCTACTCCTTCTTCGTGTCCCTGGCGATGGGATTCTACGCGGCCACGCACGTCTTCACGCCGATGGTCGAGTGGTGCAGCGGCATCAAGCACCTGCAGCTGATGACCGGCATGTCGGGCTGCCTCTACTGGATGGGCCACTTCGTCTTCGACGTCATCGCGGCGCTCTTCAACAGCGCCACGCTGGCCGCCATCATCTTCCTCAGCAATATGGACATCAACATTGATTATAACTGTACGCCCCATATGCCCGTACAGTGAGAAATGTGAAATGGAACACTGGAATTACCTGTTAAAGGTCATAGCGGCTAAACGCAGTCGGCAAGCGTAAGAAGGCTGATGACATTAAGTGCTCAAACACAAAGGTATCTCTGCGGATTCAGTACGTCACATACATATCAGTTCATTACAAGTAATCGTTGAATAAACATGAATTCGGTGTTCCAAATCATATTTCTCGCGATAGTACAGATTCAGATTCAGATTCCTTTATTTCAGCATTCATCGTTACACAAATGCTAGGACAGGAGCAAAAAAGCCGCTATTATAGCGGCTTGACAAAGGCTCCTGCCCCTACAGAATTTGGCAGCAGACAGTCAACTTTTTTGACACATGAACATACGCACACACACAAAAAAATAAAAACTGCAATGCATCGGTATACAGATTATCTGTCGGAAAAAAAAAAACATTACAAATAGAACACTGACATGTGTTTTGCAATTGTACAGCATAACGAATATTTCCCTTTCTTCTTTTACATGGCCAGTACATGTAAGACTTGCGAAAAAATACTGTGCCGCACGCCATTCTCAAGTACACGGGGCAAATCCAGACTTTCATTTTGGTCACCTTTCCTGTCTATGTGCAAGTCTTGTTTTCTTTTGTATACGCTTGCGGACGCTTGCTTTCGGTGCGAAAATCGCATTTTACCACTGTCGCGATAGGGGCGTAATTTTTCCCATGCTCCCGAAGGTGACGAGAGAATAAGGCTAGTCAGGGGGTTCGTGCGGAAGATGAAATTTGCAGCTGCACACAAAAAACAATTAATCACGGCTGGAATTGAAAGTGTAAATGTATATACTGCATGTCTGGAGCAAAATAAAGGACGTAATGCGGCCAAGGACCGCGGTCGGGCGCGCGTGTGTGTTTGTGTAAGGGGTTAGGGGAGGCTTCATGGAACATAAGTGCTACTATGGTTTAAGACATCCTGCCGCGAATGTTAGAAGTTGCCCGTTTGAGTCTTCGCGAGAGGTGTGCGTCTGCAGGAACGTGGGAACAGAGGCCGTCGCTAAGTTTAAGCCTTGCGATTACATCATTATACTGTAGCGAAGAGTAACGCTATACAGTAAAAGCTCGTTAACTCGACCCCTGTTAATGCTGAAAATCGGATTATTCCGACTTCTCCTCTGGTCCCGGCCAGTATATGTAACGTTTAATGGCATCAAATTCTCGTTAATTCGGTCATATCAGGCTGCAACCCGGTTAATACGGACAATCCTCGGAGCGAGCCAAACACGAAGCACCGCAAATGTGCGACGCAAAGGAGCGAAAACCGCTTTCATACACAACCTAAAAAGCCGCGGGCCTTCAGAAGGGCGTTGTCGCTGTCCATAATCTTACCACAATCGTGTTGTTGGCGACCGAGGCCTGAGCGGCTGCGGCAAACTTTTTTTTTTTTGGTCTCATTCGGCAGACGCGAACTGCGTGGGCGCTATTTATGATCATAAGCGTGCGCAGGGTTCCCCTTAGGAGGGGGGGGGGGGAGGTTCGTCGCAGCGCCCCCCCTCTCTATTATTTCAGTGTATGTTATACCCATGTTACACAGGCAAGCTAATTGCGGTTACGACCAACCACGGTTAACCGCGTAGAACCGCGGTTAGCGCAAACCACGATTCGCCGATGTTACACAGCGCGAAAGTGTCCTCGGTTAAGGCGGCTAACACCGCCTGGCGTACAACAAACGAGCTGACGCACTAATCAGCAGATCGCCGTTCTGTACACAAATATGTCACTTATTTCCTGCATAATGTTCTTCAAACGTAGAATTACGCGAATATATGCATATTTTACGACAAAACCTCATTGCTTTGGCGTGAACTGCTCTACATCAGGCGGCAGTTCGGCGCTCAACTCGGCTGTTGTTGCCGCGTACACCGTTGCATTGCGTGATGTGCTCCGCAGATCACGCGAATGATTTTTTCATGGCCTTATTATTTCCGTGGTTCGTGCCGTCCAGTTCGTCCGTGTTTCACGCACGCTCGCCGGCATGCACTCATCGCTCATGGGCGCCGCCATTCCCGCGGTTAACTGCCTAACCGAGGTTGCCAAGCTCGGTTTCCAGCAACCGTGGTTAGCGGCATAACCGTGGTTTCGCGTACCGTGTAACATAAGCGAACCGCGGTTAACGTAACCGCGGTTACGTTAACCGCGGTTACGTTAACCGCGGTTTAGGCTGCCCGTGTAACAAGGGTATTAGGTGACTAGGGAAGGCGGCAGCCCTCACTGCCCCCCCCCCTTCCCCACCCCGTGCGCACGCCTATGTCTATGATCACATAACGACTGCAGTGAATGCTGCGACAAGCGGTAGTTTTGTTTTCGTCGCATGCCTTCAGAAATGCGTAGTCACCATCCATGATTGTGCCAGGTTTGTTCAGCACTAGATGCGCAGCTCAGCAGTTTCGCTTCTACTCTTAGCGTAGGCAGCGCACTTGCCTTCAGAACTGTGTGGACGCTGCGATCGTGTACTTAAAAGCCACCGATGCGTCACTCGGTGGCCTCGTTTTGACTCCCGCTCCCTCTGCCCCCCCTCGTGCGCACGCGTATGGTCTCAAGCGTTATCTAGTGGGTCTGTCTCTACCATGCATTGTTTGTGGACGCCGGTCGTACTCGGGGTCCGTGAACTGAGCCGTTGGTTGAGATACCGCGGTCGACTATTACGCCAGCTTCCAATAAACGCCTTTACAATACGTGGGAAATTTTCATATACTGTAGGTAAAGGGATAAAATCAATACGTGAACCCCACCCTCCGATACAACAAAGTAAGACGGGCGACTTGAAAACGGCACACGTGACTACGCTTTGTGTAGCGGTCCAAGCTTCGCTTGCTATAAAACAGAACTGGCGATGCCGCTGATTGGTCCACCCGATGACTGCAGTGGCCATCTTCTTTCTGTTCGTGGCCAACGCGTTCTCCAGCCTACCGCTGACCTACCTGTTCACTGGACTGTTCGGCGACACCACGTGGGCTTTCTCCTTCCTCGCACTGGTGCTGTTCTTTGCAGGTGGGTGCTATTGTGCGTCTACGGCCAGTGTCGCAGGTTTTCAGTTTCCAGAATAAAGGGGTGGGGACGGGGGGGCAGATCTGCCATCATGCCATTAAGTAGGTTCGAATGATGGTTCGGTTGGTAAAGATTCATCGTGGCTAACAGTGGGACTAACGCGGACAAAAATAAGAAGGGTACACATAATACAGCGCTGTCAAGTATCCCCATCTTTTTCACAAAACAAACGTGCTTTTCAGGCACGCTGAAACGTTATCAAGAGAGATTAGGGAGGCGTTTTTCATAAATAAGAAAGCACCTCAGTGAGTCACCCAGCCATCCACTGCTTCAATGGAGAACGCAGATTCCTTGTTACATTGTGGATAAAGATCCTCTGCTACCGCATTGCTGGTATCCACGTTAAGTTTATACTTTTGCTGTCTGTAAGTCTACTATGGTGACAATGCTTAGTTAGGTAAAATACATTTTCATTGGCTGTCAAGGGCCAAGGCTGGGTAGTTCACGAGTTACTCACTTAGTGTATTTACGTTCGCTTGTTTTCTTCCATTAAGCTTCAGACGAAGGCCAGCGCCACGTCGTGTGCCCCTTTCTTACTTCATCCACGCTAATCATGCGTTTCGCCACGACGAACCGTTGTACCGATTTAACTATTCCAATACTATAGGACGCTTGAGCTTCACCTTCAAGAGCACAGCCTGAGGGCCTTGACTCCTCTTTTACACAGGCGAGAGTCACGTGTGTGGCACTCTCTTTAGACAGGCACGTTGACTCTCTTTAGGATAGTCGTGGGACGCCACGACATTCTAAAAGAGAGTCATGTCATTGCACGACTCTTCTAAAGAGAGTCAACGTGCCTGTCTAAAGAGAGTGCTACACACCTGGCACTCATCTGTGTATTTATTCTCAGGATGCTTAAGATGTTGAACATTGATGCCATGTAGACATGTTATCGATGAAGGATGGAGGCTAAGCGATCTGCATTTGTGCAAGTTAAGCTTGGCTTAACTGCACAAATGCAGATCATGCGTAGCGGTGTGAGGAGTCAAAGGACACCTCTTTTTCTTAAAGTGCAGAACGCGGCAGCATGATCGGCCCCCTTCGCATCGTCTTCTCATTCGCTAGCCATGCCTCGCTTCTCAGTGGCCACCGCGACAGGGCCACGAGGAAAGAAACGTCTGTGCGCGCAACATTGGCCGCTAGATACTCTCTTTAGACACTCTCTTTAGACAGGCACGTTGACTCTCTTCAGGATAGTCGTGGGATGCCACGACATTCCAAAAGAGAGTCATTGCATGCATGCCTACGGCAAGTGCCGTTGCAAAGTGCCCACCAAGGGCATAATTCATCATATCGCAAAACAGCGAAGTTATCACTTCGCGCCCATAAGGCAGTACGCACTGCAGCAGACTTTGTTCATGCTGTTGCTGATGATGAGAAAGGGAAATTGACAGCCACACGTTCGAAGCACGAAGCCACAAGGAAATTCCCCATACTGGACTTTTCTGGGCTTCTAGAGGCCACAGGTTTTTTTAACAACGCAAGCGCGCTTGTGTTGTCCCGTATCGTTTTTTTCTTCGTCGACTTTGTTTCCTTGTAGCGCGCAAAAAGTTTACGCTATGTACAACCAACTGGCTCCTACCCTGGCTCTTCTGTAAACGAAAGTGTTTTTATACTCTTCACTTTACCTTCTCATTAAAAATCACGTAGTGTCTGGCGCATTATAGTCATGGCTGCTTTTGCTCCACAGAACCCAACATAACTAACTGACCGTACCGATCTCTCAGAAAGAGAGCTTCTTAGTTGCCGAAAAATGCCTCCTTGTCAAGGGACGAACGAGGGGTTGTCAATGTCCCTTTCTCAACCCTTCCGCCACCTTGCGGGATTCCGCAGAACTCATTTGCAATGTTGCTGATCAGGATTATTATTTATGACTGAGCCCTTTGTAAAGGATGGGCCCTGAAACCTACCTCTCCATGAGCAGCTGAGATGGTGTGGTACCGGTGAAATTTTACCCTTCTGCCACGCAGCATAACAGAATTATGACTAAGCCCTTTTTAAAGGATGGGCCCTTAAACCTACCTCTTCATGAGCAGCTGAGATGGTGCGGTACCGGTGCAATTTTACCCTTCTGCCACGCAGCATAACATGTTGAATTGCAGACGGGTTGAAAGGCGGGATAGTTGGTATAGATTCATAGTGAAATATTGGCAGCGCAAACTAACGGGACACAGAAAGAGGACACAATCAAGCGCAGTTTGTGTCCTCTTTCTGTGTCCGGTTATTTTGCGCTGCCAATATTTCACTATAACATGTTGAAGCTTCATCCTCAAATTCTCCCTTGTTCCTTGTTGCTCTCTCCATTCTGAACTATTTTGTCGAGCGTACGAATTCGCTTAAAGGGGTGGTGCCACCAAATTTGTGGCTTGCGCGTTCTTCGCTGCAAGCGTTTCTTATATCTCTAGGAAGCATGATACACGCACCAAGATTCACGTATTCTCGCTAAGTAATTTAATATCGCCTTATTTATGCGGACAACTTTCGGTTTCGGTTTCTGGGCACCAAGTTGGGCAGTGACGTAGAAGTGTAGTAGGCTTGGTCACGTGACCATACAAGGCTCGCGCGAAGATGCGCAGCACTTAGCCAGGAAGCGATCGAAACTCGGCAAGTGATGTAGCAACCGATGCTTTGCCGGTACGTACGTTCTGGAGGTAACGGAGGTCCCAAGGACACTCACGTCACTACAGATATGGTGTGACGTCACTACAACTTTCGTTGTCCTTCCCATAGAGCTACGTCAGTTTTGATGCGCTAGCGATGGGCATCGATCGGGAGAGTGAGCATTTAGGTACACGTTGGAAGTGAATTAAAATATATTCTAAACGTTTGCTGCGTCCGACCCTTCGTGTGGAGTGTCCTTGCATACAGAGGAAACCCACAACAGGCTTGTTATAGCCTCAAAATTTGATGGCACCACCCCTTTAACGTCGGACGCGGATGTGCGCTTGGCGCAGGAATGGTCGGATCTCTGGGCGTGGAGCTCCTGAGGGTCGTCACGCAGGAGAACCCGACGGCGGCCTCCTCGACGGCGCTGTTTATCTGGGGATTTCTGTTCCGCTGGTTCCCCACGTACGCCCTCGTGCGGGGCATCATCAAGGTCATCCTTCTGTCCAGGCTCAACGCCATCTGCCTCGCCGGAGGACAACTGCTCGATGAGGCGTGCCGCGACTCCCAGTACTCGACGGACCAGAGGATATCCCGCTGCTGCGACGGTGAGCTAAAATTTACACCATCTCCCGCTAAAGGGGACCATGAGGCGATGCGAAGCATCATGGGTGGTGCACACCTCGTTTGCATCGGTTTGACTAGGTGTTTCCGTTAACGTTTCCGTTAATGTGGCGTATTTAGTGTTATCGTTTGTGTTGTGTTTATGTTCTTATGTTGTTGTTAACGTAGACACCTAGTGTCTACGTTAACACCATGTGCGCTGCAGCCGGCGCAGTGACTGAGCGTGTGTACGACCTAACGCGAGCATTTTATCTAAACGAGGAGGGGGGAATGTGGGGAGAAGGAGGTTGGATACGGCGCAGCCACAGATGTTAACTGGTGTGTGGAGAGGGTTTGCGCATGCGCAGTAAGGGTGGTCACGCCGCACACAGGATTAAACTCCGCCATAAGCTGCTTCGCATCTAATATATATATATATATATATATATATATATATATATATATATATATATATATATAATATTGGCACTGGCACTCGATCGCACGTCGGTGTTCATGGGCCCTTGTGCACTCCTGACATTAACTTCGCCTATCTTCGCACTGCCGATGCAGATCTCGGAGGCCACGTAAAAAGAAGCGCGTCGTTGAGATAACCTTCACCAGGTGGTGCAACGATCCCAGCCACTCAGTATCTTTCAATAAACTCAATCAAATAATTTTCAATAATTATCCTCATAAGTTCATTTGCCGAGGCACAGGGTCACGGGGCTGAGGGTATTACGGAGCACGTGCCCCATGGCGCCCTCTGGCAAAAAAGTGTTCCACACGCGCCGTTTGGGCAACGAAAAATGCTGGCTAACGCTCCCAAGTATTAAGCACACATAATTACTCCGCAAAAAAGTGGACGAAAGAGAGCCCTCTGTTCGAGCATCGGACGCGTAATTGGAAAGGTTGTGGGTTCGAATCCCGCCGACGGAAAGGGTGATTTTTCGTCCACTTTAACTGCTCTCGATTTAAGGGAGAATCGTTACACCACAGTTAAGATACCACAAATAATGTACCCTATGCTTTCCATCGCTCAAGTTTCTGTCGGTTTCATTGATCGAAACGGTGAGCCGTTCTGGGGGCCTCTTACAAGTTCGTTTGCTGAACGTCACGCGCCATTTTTTTTTGCATTTTTTTTTTTACGCAGCACTTCACGATAATACCACGGTTCAGCTTCTGTACCCGCTCGAACCGTTCTACGAGACGGGCTTCTACGAGGCCGTCAGCATGGTGGTCGAGGGACTGCTCTACCTGGGGGCGCGCTTGCCCTTGTCGACTCGCCGTTGATGTACAGCCTCCGCTGGTGAGTGTATGACTGAACCAGTATGCGGTCAGCACTGCCAGTCATCTAGCGCGGACGGTCACATTATAGTAGCCGTATTTTCTCGCGTATAACCTGCACGGTCAACAACGATTCGCGAAGCACTTTCTAAAACTGATCCCCGCGCATTGCTGCGAAGCCAGCTCTCTTGCATATCTGTAGAGCACTTCCCAGACTTTCGTTTTAGATGCGAAGCATCTTATGCTCGGGGCTTTGTCCGTCCCTCCCGCGTCCCGCGTCCCCCGTCCCGCGTCCCGCGTCCGGACACTTTCATGAAGTAGAGAAGCACCCATTATGCGAACCAGAACACTGTAGTAATATGAAGGCCGTCAACCACTACTACAGTCATCAGAGTCATGGCCGATAGCACAGAGAGGCTGCTTAGCAATGGCTAGGCAGGTGGTGCCTGTCGCCCAGGTTGACGCCATTCCTTGATCTTACTTGCATGTGTTTGGAGGGGGCTTAGTCCGTCCCTCCTTTCCGCGTCCCACACCACCACAGCGCATGCGCATCCCCTCTCCTTCGCTCACCCCCTTTCTCTCCTCTAGGAACCCTCTACTCTACGGAGCGGCCCCCCGCGTCCCACACCCCCCCACAGCGCATGCGTGTCCCCTGCCCTATCCTCTCCTACGCTCACTCCCTTTCTCTACTCTAGGAATCATCTACTCTACGAAGCGGCGCCCGCGTCCCACATCTCCACAGCGCATGCGCGGCCTCTCTCCTCTAGGAATCCTCTACTCTACGGAGCGGCTCCGGCGTCCAACATCCCCACAGCGCATGCGCGTCCTCTCCCCCTCTCTCCTCTAGGAATCCTCTACTCTACGCAGCGGCTCCCACGTCCCACACCCCCCACAGCGCATGCACGTCCCCTCCCCCTTTCTCTCCTCTCCTACGGTCCACTCCTCTAGGAATCCCCTACGGAGCGGCGCGCACGACAGGTGGTGTGACAGCTGCATACTCCGCTGGGGGGCGCCACGGTAGTTCCGCGGTATGAAAATGACGGAGCGAGCGCGCCTCATTCTCTCTCCTGTGCAGCACCGCGATGAGCGCCCGGACCACTGCCGTGAAATGAGAGCGGCGATGTTCCTCCCGCTCAAGCTAATTATCTCCCCGCTGCTTCGCATCCACACATGGTTCGCTTTAGCGGGAGATGGGGAACTTTTTTAAGTGCGCAGCACTTTACGGGCCTGGCTTGTCGTCCATCCACTCCCTGATGTCGCATGGTCACGCAGGGGTCAATACAGGCCTAAAACAAAGCTAACAATGCTTAAAACCAGTGTTAAATAAATTAATGAGGTCGAAAACAATATAAAGATCAGAGTTAACCAAGAATTAATCGCAATAATCTGAGAGGGCGCCACCACCTCGGCCGAGGCGGGGGCAAGCGTGCAATTACCAAGGAAATCGCTATGTTGCCCGTGCTGCGCAAGTCCAGGGGTTGGCACACCGGGCACGTGCCCCCCCCCCCCCCCCCCTTCTCGAAATTTTTGTTTGCCGTAGCATACAGAGCGAAAAATAACCATTTCAAGGAGGTGCCGCCCCCCGAAATCAAGGAGGTGCCCCCCCCCCCCCCCCCCCCGAAAAAAAGTTCTGGCTACGCCCCTGTGCTGCGCACTGCCTCAAGTTTATGGTAGCAGAGCTGCCATTAAGCGCAGAATTTGGCACTGCGCCAAGACTTGCACAAAAATGACATTAGCGTAGGATTTAGCGCGGGATTTAAAACTACACCTATAGCTACACAAGAACTACATTAGCACTACATTAACCGCAGAACTAGCGCTGTAATTGAGCACAATTGGCTCTACTTAACGCTAGATCTTGTTTTTTGTTGTGACTTTAACTCCAATCATTTATTTTTTGTCCCCTCTATACGCGAGAATATACGTAGCTCACCATATTAATGAGAACTAATAGACAATGATGCGAAGGAAGGTATAGGTGATGTTATTAGTAGAAATTATAATGCAAAAGTGAAAAAAAAATCACGCCATATCCAAAAAGTGAATGATGTTGGAGGAGCTTGCTCGGAGATGATCGGGTAACCCGCGAATCCTCCGTACACATCATCTAGTATCATATATAGACGTGACAACGTTGTTATATACACATTACATGCGGCGCTCGGGCCGCGAGCCCCAGCTGCTGCTCGTTGCGAGCCCGCCGCGCTGCTGTGCGGTGTTCATGCGGCCGAGCGGTAACGAAGTTTTCACTGCCTGAGCTCCCGGCGAAGAGAAAGGAAGCGCACGTGCCGAGAGTGGTGTGCGTCGCCTTGAGCGGCGCCGACGCTCGTTGCGAGCCCGCCGCGCTGCATTGCGGTGTCCATTCGGCCGAGCGGTAACGAAGAGCGTTTCACTGCGTGAGCTCCCGGCCAAGAGAAAGGAGGCGCACGTGCTGAGAGTGTTCGTGCGTCGCCTTGAGCGGCGCCGCCATTTAGTGAGCATTCCTGAAATCACCGGAAAGCCGGCGCAATGAGCGGAGAAGTGTACACGCCACCGCCATCGCCGCGATCGCCGCCGCCGCCGGACAAGGCGCGAGCTTAAGAAGCTTGCCGAACAAGCTCCTAAAAAAGTGTACGAAAGGATAACTTGCCGCTGGCGAGGACCGAACCTGCGACTTCAGAATAACACGCCCGATGCTGCACCAACTGAGCAACAGTGGCGGTTATCGCCCCGTCCACTTTATGGGGTATAGATGTGTATTTAAACCGGTTAGTCGGCGCATGTTGTAGTCAACACGGTGAGTGTGGAACACTTTCTCTGGCTGTTGGCGTCACGTAGCACGTGATCTTGTTACGAGCTGGGCTCGTTTTTCTAACAAAGAAAAACGAGCCCTTAAATTTTCACTTCTTTCCTTCATTCGTAGCTAGGGTCTCGTTCTGTCAGACTTGATGCCTTCAGGTAGTATGCGAGGGACTATGGCTGCCAGCTAGTAATAAGATCACGTGCTACGTGACGCCAACGGGCAGAAAGTGTTCCACACTCGCCGTATTGGCTACTAGCGGTGCTGCCACTCTCAGGTTTAAATAGATACATATACCCCATAAAGTGGAAGGAGGGATGACCGCCGCTGTAGCTCAGAGAAAGAGGTAGAGGGAGACTAATCTACCTCCGTTTCGCATGCGTTCGTATTCTCGCTTTGCGCGTCGTGCAGACGCCCTCCGCGTTCCAGCACTCATGAAGCTCATGTACCTCCCGCGTGAGGGGGAGACGCCAGAGCTGGCACCGTGCCAGGGAGCCACGGAGCCACGGAGCCACGGAGTAGCCACGGAGTAGCCACGGAGTAGCCACGGAGTAGCCACGGAGCCAACCGGAAACTTTCGCCGCCAGTTTGGGCCGAAAAGTGGCCAATTTGGCACAAAGTAGCCACCAACGGCCACTCTGGCTGTATGTCGATCCCAACAGTGCACGGCAGACCTCCTAAGATTGTTTCTAGATGTTGTTTGTGTGGTATAGTGGTTTTGGTTTCGGTTTACGAACAGGTTCTCTTGCCCCCGAGGGGGGCGCCTTGCTAATGTATATATTGCAGTGTAGTTATTAAACGAGGGCTCTCGGTCCTGCGCTTGGCAGCCCGGCTGCGTCTTTCGTCTGCTTCGGGGCCGCCGTTCCGGCGTGCACCCGGTGTTCCTTCGACGTGGCGTCTTATGGCGTCAACGTCGATACCGCAGTTCGTCCTTCGAGACTTAACAAAAAAGTGTCCGGTAGTAGTGCTAAAAGCAGTTAATGTGCGCGCAGGTATGTGGCCCGTCGCATGTACGGTTCAGGCGAGTCCGACGACGCGCAAGATCAGCTGCGTGGTCCCCGTCTCGTCGCCGTCTCCATGGACCCCGAGGTGGAACGCGAGGTGAAACCTGGTGAACCAGGTGTGCCGCACCAGGGCGTTCAAGGACGTCGCCATGGCGGTGCGCAACATCCAGAAGGTCACCGGATACGTCGAAGAGGTGCGCAGCGAGAGCGACCCCCGCAGCCGACTGTATTTAATGCGAATCAAAATGCACACTCCGGCTCTTAACATTACCTTCAGAAGTTCAGCTGTTGGTCGGGAAAGACGTACCTTGCATGTACAGCCGGAGGGCGCGAGTGTCTATCAATACTTACATTCACTCTTGCCTTTAAGCTTACACTCATGATGTAATAGTCTTTATAATGGTCTAAACCACTGCGACACTTCCGTCCGCTGATATGTATTGAGTGCTCCAAGGTGACACCGCAACGGCGAAGCAGAGTGGAATGGTTAATGCAATACAGGGCAACAAAGACCGCATCGCGAACTATCATGCGATCATCAGCCACGTTAGAAAGCGCAGGTAACCTATCAACACGCACATCAGTAGCTTGATAGATCTCAAGCCTGATACCTAAGGCGCTTGCAAACAGAGTTTTCAGAATTGAGTACCCGCAAGTTACACCCGCTTTTACACCCATCGGTGGCCTCTCCGTAGTGAGGGTGCGCCCAGACCTACATGTCCCACTTCCTATGGGGATTAACACGTAGTCTACAGTGTACAAAGCGGATATCATTAAATGAGATCTCCTTGGAGAACGCTTTCGAACTGTCTTGACCCGCTCGGAACCCACAGACCAACTCCGGGCTGCCCACTGAGCCAGAACTGCCTCCGAGAGGCTACCCTCCTCGGCTATTCACCCCCTGGTGGTTTAGCCCACGCCAATATTCTCGCTAGGTCCTTCAATGAGGTCTCATCACATAATACCATAATGACGTGAGAGTCGCGTCTAGCCAAAAGGCGCCAAAGTGGCATTCACGTGTGCTGACTGCGCCGTGAATTCTAACGGTTCACGTGACATGACGTGGGCCGTCTCTTCGCTCGTGCTCCCCCCTGGCGGCAGGTGGACGAGGTGGATGGCGTGAGCATCCTGCTGAACCGCGGCGAGTGTTTCGGAATCGTCGGCGTCAACAACTCCGGCAAGACCTCGCTCCTCGAGGTCCTGGTCGGCATCCAGGTGCCCACCGGAGGCGGCGCGTACACGGCCGCCCTGTCGCTCGGCGGCGACCTGCGCGCCTGGCAGCAGGGAATAGGCTACGCGCCCGACGGCATCCCCGAGTGGTACATGCCGCAGCTCACCGTGGGCGAGTTCCTGGACCTCATGGCCCACCTTGCGGGGCATCGCCTGGAGGCGTCAGGCGCTGCGCGCCCTCTTGGTGCTCACGGGGAGACTTCGCGAGGAACAGATGATCGGCAAGTGCAGGTGAGGACGGCGTTTTGTAGCGTTAGCTACACTGGCCTAGCCAAACCCGTTTCGCGCGGCACATCAAGAGCCGTGCTGCGCATGCGCGAGGATCAGTGATGTCACACAGCTGGCGCACCGGAGGCGGCATCTCCCGCGCACTCCGCCGCCGCCGCGCGCAACTCACCGCCGCCGGTCTGCGCATTCCAGAGGAGTGACGTCGTAGCCGTAGTAGACGCACTGGCGCCGGCGCGCGCGCAGCTATTCGCCTTCGCTGTGCAGTCGCCGTCTGACACTGCGCTGGAGCCGCTGCGCTTCTGACTGGCGTTTGCCAATGTGGTATAGCCATGGAGAAGGAGAGCGCAAATGCTGCTCAACGGCGCAGAAGAGCGGAGAAGCGTGACTCATCGGATCCCGAAGTAGTTGCCTGGCAATTAGCGGTTGAGGGTAGGAAGAATGAACGGAATACTGTGTTGAGGCCATAGAGACGGCAGCGTGTTACTTGACCAAGCCGTCTTTGTGGCAATAGAGAAGCAACCTGACGTTGAGCAAAAATATACATGTGCCACATAATACGTATACCGTGTGTGTGTGTCATTGGAGCAGCAGTAAGCATGATAATTAAGCTAATCCTAGACAATCTAGACAATCAGGAGAGCTAAGAATAATCAGCTGAACCTTCGCTAACGCTACGTATATCCTGGCATAGCCGAGCTAAGCCACTGCAACATGTTTTTTGTTAATCGATTAACAAAAATGGCATATGCTCTACAGCCCGAAAAAAATTAGGCCCCCTGAAACACAAATTGGGCGAATCGTCCCCTTCTCTTAGATTGATGACGTACAAAACAATTATTAGGCCCTCTTTGGAATACGGCAGTGCTGTTTGGGATCCTTATACCCAAGTCAATATAGAAAAACTCGAAAAAATTCAAAGGTTAGCCGTCCGCTACGTTTACAAATGATTCAGACGTCTTTATTTCCCTTCAGATATGCTACGGACGGCCGAATTAGAACCACTATCTGAAAGAAGAAAACAGGCACGTTTGAATTTCTTGTCTTCGGTTTATTTTGGTAAGCTCGGAATAAACTCTGACGACTACTTGCAGAAGCACATCGGCCGAGCCTCACGTCATAAGCACAGCCATTTCATCAAACCTGTATTCGCAAGAACTAATTTATATAAACATTCATTTTTCCCGCGAACAATCAGAGTGGAACTCATTACCATCTACTTCACCCTTGCTACGCAAAAAGTTCTGATCCTTTTCATTTTGGTATGTGTGTTTATGTACATCCTCTCCTGCTTGGACTACTGTCTGCAGTATTGTACAAAATAAAAATAAAAAATAAATAAACAACCTAAGAAAAATATAGGCTTCGCCCATAGAGCCATGGCGAACCTCCCATTCACATGTTAAAGGCAGTAATGCTAGCTGGTTCTCGCTCGAACCGTAGATATGGTGTCTCTGGTAAAGTAAGTACTACGCTTATTAATAATTAAAGGTTAGCCGTTATTATGAGGCTGGGTGTGTCCTTATCGCATGCTTGTTGCCAGTGCTGTGACGTAACTAAACATTCAATCAACTGGGCTAGGAGGCCGCGCCGCGTGTGATAAATGCGTCAAGATCGTACGTAGTAACGCGAAATATGCCTACTAGAATAAAAGAAACGAGTATATATACAGGGACCTTAATGGAAAGCGCGAGGTCGCCGGTTCCACTCTCGCGGTGTGGGCATTTCGATGGTAACTAAATGCAAAAAATTCTCGTGCGCTTAATTTATGGGCACGTTTGAGAACACCGGGGGTCACTCCCAGTTATCTGACCAGCACTGGTGGTTGAAGTAACCCCATGTTAAAGGGCCCCTACGCGCATCACGTTCAGAATGCCCGTCCAGAATCGGTAATGCCAAACGCGACCGCGCTACGGGCAGCGGGCGACACAATTAAAAAAAAAACATCCTGTGCTCCTCTCTGGCCTTTCCTGTATCCGCAGCGTTGGTAGTGACGTCACCAGTGTGCTCTTGTGATGTCATCAGGAGTAAGAATCTGTTCTCCGGTGTTCTCTAAAGTGCGCACAAATTAAGCGCATGAGAATTTGTTTTATGCCAGGGTCCACCAAGACTCATTTGTCACCAAGACTCATTTTTCGATGTCATTTCCGTCACGGAAATGACGTCGAAAAAATACACGCGATCAGAAGAGAAAAAGTGCTAGCAGGTACGCGCTGCCTGTTCTTCCTTCTGGCACGGGGAAGAGGGGCGCTCGAAGAGGTAGAGAGACGAGCCGACGAACGGAGAGTAGCGAAAGAAAGCGCGAAACGAGCGAAGGCTGCGTTTCCATTATCAGGCGCGTTTAACTCCGCCATTACAGTACCGTTCCGAAATATTCTCGCGGGTATACGTGTTCAGTAAGGGTGGGTGGATACGTGGGCTTGTTGGTAGCGGGTCATTTCATAAGCTACGTTGTAGCGCGCCAAAGGACAAGTACGCCAGAAAGAAACGTACGTTGTGTGCGCTGTGTGTCGGTCGTGCGTTTCTTTCTGGCGTCCTTGTCCTTCGTCGCGCTTCAACGTAGCTTATGAAATACACGTGTTCATTGTACGCCCGTGCTCAATTGGGACACCAGAACTAATCTGGGTCGATATTTAGTTGGGTCGGATGTGATGTTGACATGGTTGAGTGGTTTTAGACCTTTAATGCAGCAATTGGGTCGATATTTAGTTTTGGGGACATGAATGTCTCCCGTTTTAGGAAGACATTTGATGCAGCAAGTCAGTTGGTTTTACTCACTTGCTACAATATGGAAATCTCACGCAGCCACGGCGAGCTGAAGATGCTGCTGATCGCGGCAGCAGCCATCGGCGTGCCTCCCGTTCTGCTCGTGGACGAGCCATACTCGGACGTGGAACCGCTCTACCGAAACGAGATAATCCACATGATGCAGCTGCTCAAGGGCAGCCAGGCCACGTCCATCATCATGACCTCGCACCGGTATGGGCTCGCCGACTGGTGCTTTGCGAGGACTAATGGACTACTTGCGTGGCTGCCAGTACTGCACAGCGTGCATGCATGCGTGCGTGTGTGCGTGTGTGTGTGCGCGCGTGTGTGTGTGTGTGTGTGTGTGTGTGTGTGTGTGTGTGTGTGTGTGTGTGTGTGTGTGTGTGTGTGTGTGTGTGTGTGTGTGTGTGTGTGTGTGTGTGTGTGTGTGTGTGTGTGTGTGTGTGTGTGTGTGTGTGTGTGTGTGTGTGTGTGCGTGACACGCGCGCGCGCAATACTGGCCATCATGCAGTTGATGCTAATGCTGTCCCACATTACAAATTGTTTATATATTAGCTAGTGTTAGCCAGCTTTAGATGTCATATTTCTCCAATGTAGCCCACGATAGATAACATTTAGCCAGTACTAGATAAAAATAGCCAGTGCTGTGCAGTCATGGTAATATGCGAGTATATACGGTATACTCGCACAAGTCCTCGTCACCTATAGTATGCTGTGCAATGAAGAAAATTTGCGGTGTGGCAAATCTAAAAGTTCAACATGATTCTGTAGTGACGCAGGGGTAACTGTCGATTCGTAGCTTACATGAAGCTCAAATAACCACATTGATGGATTGAGTGAGTGAGTGATTGATTGATTGGTCGATTGATTGATTGATTGATTGATTGATGTCCGTGAGCGAGAAGGCGGAAGACGGTGACGCTCACTGGAGCATTGTTTTAGCGATCAGGGCGAAGTTGTGGCGATATAAGTATGTAAGCCATGTATCGTAATATGCACATTGCATATACACAGCATGTCCCACTGCGAGGTCCTCTGCGACCGGGTGGGCGTCATGGAGGCCGGCAAGATCGAGGCTCTGGGCGACGCCGTCCAGATGAACCAGAAGTACGGGCGCAGCTACATGGTGACGCTGCGGCTGCCCCTGGGCAAGCGCTTCGACTACTACTTCCAGAGATCCCTGATCGACCTGATGCAGGACGAGTTCCACCAGTGCAACTTCAACCACAACTACAAGGTGCATACCACATCCTCCATTAGACGCGCTACTACTAGGTGTGAGCGTATTGATTGGCCAGTCCTCTAGAACTTCCTACTTCGCAAAGTGATGTTATAGCGTGCCGGGTAGCTTGCGCCTTCGAGTCGAATCGGGCGTATGCGTAAGGAACTGTACACGCGCTTTCCGCACAGCCGCACCGCATGTGGCGGGACACCTGCCGCACGCAAGCTGAGGGCGAAAGAGCGTATCGGCGACGCTCTTTCGCCCTCCGCTTGCGTGCGGCAGGTGTCCCGCCACGTGCGGTGCGGCTGTGCGGAAAGCGCGTGTACAGTCCGTAAGGGACACGAACATTCTGCCAATATCCGTCCCATGTCGTTTACACTGACCATATGTAAACTCATTGAGAGGATGGTACGTACCAGATTAGCCAACCACATAGACTCACTCTATGTCATATTGTATCACAACTCAGGGTTTACAACCGCCTCAAGCCAAGTTCAGGTAACATGGGAACACAGAACAGCCTCTGGTTCCTTCGAAGCGTCCTAAATCGAAACTCAGGATCACCAACAAAACAATTTTAGGGGCGAAGCTCCTTAGGGTGTGGGTCGTTCCCTCCTCTGTAATAGTATGTTGTAGTAGCCACTTCTAGTTAGTTTCTAAGAACTGCTCACTAGATGGCGTTGTGTGTATATGTCCTTGGAAATATCACTAGATGGCGTTAGTGGTTTTCGTATAGTGGACGATTAAAGAGGATAGATGGCGCTGTTATAATTGGGATCGTCGGGCCGACGCGGTACTCGGAGTCGAGCACCGGAGGTGGACTCCATCGTGATCAACGGTGAGGTGAACTTCACCAGAGAGGAGGTAGTCAGCTCCACAGTGTTCTCGTGTGAGTCGCATGCAAAACCAGGGCAGCCGGTATCTGCGGAGCATGCGGCGGCTCCGGTACTCACGGCGGCACAACCCATAGCCAAGGACGCGTGGCTTTCACAACTCACAGCAGCGTTCTGTGGCGATGCATGCGGAGGCGAGGCGTTGCGTCGAGCACTGGTGTGGACTTCGGCGTCTGAGTAGGTGGCATCGTCTTCCTCTGTCGTGGAACGCGAACTGGCGTTGTCGCTGAGGCTGGGAGCGCCCGGAACACAAGTCGGCGACGCTCGTGCCCAGCTCACGATCGAACACCCAGGATCATGCAAAGACGTGACACGTGTTGTCACGTCTTTGCATGATCGAGTGGGCAATGTACGGGGGGGATTCACGGTTACCCGAATGATCCCTCCGAGCTTCGCCCACTCACCATCATTCACTTCGTGGATATGCTGTGATTTTTTTTAAAAAGTTAGCGCAGCTTGCACTAAGTGGCGTAAGGCTGGGTCACAACAGAGCTGGTGCGCACCAAGCTGGTCCTGGCTTGGCTAGGCTTTTATTACTCTCTCACCTCTCTCTTTCTCACACCTTGCTATACTATACTATAATATACATGTGTATGCGTGCTATTTTTTCTATCTTTTTGTGTCTGTGTCTTTCTATATCTGTCTCTCTTTCTCTGTATTTCTGTTTCTTTCTCTCTGTACTCGTTCTCTCGCCCATCAGGGCTATTGCGTCCCAGGCCGGACAAACCGGCGCACGTGCTTGGGAGCGAAGCAGAAGAGCAAGATGAGGACGAAGAGCGCGCGCGCCGGTTTATGATTGCAATTGGCAATCATACGGCACATGGCAAAGCTCGAGCATCTCTGCTGTATGAAATAAGAGAACTAAATCTCCTCCGTCTCCGATGCCCAGGGCATGATGAGCTTCACCGTGGGGAAGACGTACACCAGCTGGAGCGAGCTGTTCACCAAGATGGTGGCCATCAAGAACGACCAGGGACTGCCCGAGTTCTCGCTCTCCGACATTACCCTCGAGGACATCTTCGTGGGCCTCGCGAGGCGACAGATCCTCATCACGGGCGTCCGGCCGCACAACTTCCTCAGCGGCGTGCCCTCGCGAGTTGACACTGCGCGCCGGACATTTTAAAGGAAAAGAAAAAAGACGCGGTCACTCGAAAAAAAAAAAGATGTGCAGCACTTTGCTTCATTTAGCGCATTTATAGGCAGCAGAAAAGACGCGAAATTAACGGAGTTAAGGCGAAAGCCTTGAATGCCTAATCAAACGCGAAATTTGACCTTCGGCGTCCCGCGTCGGCGGTGTCTCGCGTCGGGAGCGAGTGTTGAAAAAAATCATCACGAGGTGATGTCGCCACGTGACGTAACGATGACGTCACAAGTAGGCAAAATTTGTGGCATCATTATGACCTCACGTGACGTAACTTCAGATGATGACGTCATCAAGTTGTATCGTAGCTTGCTCAAAGGTGGTCATATCGCGAAGGCAAAGAAAAAACCATTTGAGGTGCCTCCGATCCTGGAAAGCTTCCGACAGGTGGCGGGGCAGCATCACTACATCGACGAGTAGTGCTTACGCTTTTAAAATGCTTTTTAGCTTCCGTTAACAGCGGCCTTCTAAGTGACTTCGAGCCGAAAGTCAGCGCCGATATCCGGGCCCATCGCACGAGACCACACGGGCACTTGAAAACGAGACATCCGGGAACTCAAACGAGATCATCCGGGTAATCGGCCCGAAAGATTAAAAAGGGCGCTCTTTGGCCGTCAACTTTTCACAAAGGACCCCCATCACCTTGCTATACTATACTATACTATACTATATTGTACTATACTATACTATACTACATTGCTTCACGCTTCTCTTTAGCATTGTCTCTATTTGAAATTTATTTTAACATTTCTTTGCTTGTCGCCATGAAAACGCAACGTAATACTGTACTTCGCTTGTATGTGCAACTTTCTTTTGTATATATACATTTTACTTGACTAGCATTTCTTTCGCTTCCCACGCCATATTTATACGCCATGCAAAACTCTGCAAGCGGAGAGCATATTCATCTCTAAAGTTAGTAGGTGAGAAGTGAACTTTTCACAGCTGCCGAGGTACTCTTTCTATGCGACTACTGCGAAAACGTACTTCCCTAGGGATAGCAATTGGAGGCTGTGTCAAAATGGGAGGGGCGTCAGGGGAAGGGTAGATGAGAAGCGGTAGTAAGTTTCGATGTGTGGAGTAGGACTACCAACGTTTGCGACCTCCGACACTCGTTACAAACAGTGAATTTATAAGCACGCATAACGAAAGAACGCGAAACTGCCTACGTGTCTAGTGAACTGAGAGCTGCTACGTGCAACAATTGCCAAATTAAGGGTAAGGGTATCTGTAAAGCACACGTGCTTACCCAAAGTTAAGTTTGCCGCCGAAAGTAAAAAAAAAAGCTCGCAGAGTCCTTTGTGCATTCACCTAAGACGACTCGTAGAGAAATCTATTCGCTTGTGGCATCGATCCTGGATCGCGGCTAATACATAGAGATGTATTTTAGATGTATTAGATGTATGGGTGTATCTATACATATTGTCGCGGTTCAACGCGAACAAAAGACAAGAGCAACTTGCGGCAGCGGAAGAGCGTGTTCAGGATCAGCTGTACAGCAAAACGCCTTCGTCGTCTTCTCCTAAACCATGCACAGTCCCACTAGCCGGAATCGGCAAAACATTCCCATCGTCATTGTCTTTTATCTATACACACGTGTCACTTGCCTCTCCTTATAGGAGCATCGCCCCGATGCTAAATCAGAACCGTAGATTTTTTTTTGAAAACGTGCAGACATGCACAAGTTCAGGCCGGTGCTGGTGACGCCTTGTGCAATGGGGACTGTCGGGGACGACCTCGTAGGTAACGTCACTCAGCTGTCGCGATACTCGATATGGTCCGAAATATCGTCTTAACAGTTTCTCGGACAGTCCACGTTTTCGTATGGGCGTCCAAACCCACACTCTGTCACCGGTTTCGTAGGTTGCTGCTCTATGGTGGGCATTGTAGCGGCCCGCGTCGTAGTCTTGTTGCTGACGGATCCGTAAGCGTGCGAGCTGCCTAGCTTCTTCCGCGCGTTCAGTGAACACGTCGGCGCCCGTGTCAATGTCGTCCCATTCATGTGGCAACATCGCATCCAGCATTGTCCGTACCTCCCGTCCGCGAACGAGGCTGAATGGAGTCATGCGAGTCGTTTCTTGTTTTGCTGTATTGTATGCGAACGTGATATAGGGCAAGATTTCGTCCCAATTTTTATGTTGGACATCCACGTACATCGACAGCATGTCTTCAATCGTCTTGTTGAGGCGCTCTGTTAGTCCATTTGTTTGCGGGTGGTAGGCGGTGGTCTTACGGTGAGTCGTTCCACTTAGCATCAGGACGTGGTCTAAAAGAGCTGCCGTGAATGCTGTTCCGCGGTCTGTTATCACGACGGTTGGGGCACCATGGCGCAGTACAATATTTTCTATAAAAAATCTCGCCACCTCCGCTGCTGTGCTTCTTTGGATAGCTTTTGTTTCGGCGTACCTAGTCAGATAATCTATTGCGACGATAACCCAGCGGTTCCCTGCTGTAGAGGTAGGCAGTGGGCCCAAGATATCCATTCCAATCTGGTCGAACGGTGTACGTGGGATCTGAACAGGTTGCAGCAGGCCGGCTGGTTTCGTCGGAGGTGACTTGCGTCGCTGGCAATCGAGGCAAGTACGAATGTGGTGCTTCACGGCTGTGGTGAGTCGTGGCCAGTAGTATCTCTGCTGGACTCTTGCCAATGTGCGAGTGTAGCCTAAGTGGCCAGAAGTCGCCTCGTTGTGACATGCTTGAAGCACTTCGGTACGAAGGGTGGCAGGGTGATGTTTCTATGTGTATAGATGCACATATAGATAGAAACAAATGGGAAGAGAAAGATGGAGAGATTAACTATAGCTGGATACAACTTTAAAATTCCGCGGCAATTCTTTCTCAAAGGCGGACGCGCACATCATCATCACCATCATCATCATCAGCCTGTCTACGCCCACTGCAGGGCAAAGGCCTCTCCCATGTTTCGCCAATCAACCCGGTCCTGTGCTTTCTGCTGCCACGTTATACCTGCAAACTTCTTAATCTCATCTACCCACCTAATTTTCTGTCTCTCACTCACGCGTTTGCCATCTCTTGGAATCTAGTCAGTTACCCTTAATGACCAGCGGTTATCCTGCCCACATGCTACGTGCCCGGCCCATATCCATTTCTTCTTCTTGATTTCAACTATGATATTCTTAACCCCCGTTTGTTCCCTGACACACTCTGCTATCTTCCTGTCTAAGGTTACACCTATCATTTTACCTTTCCATCGCTCGCTGCGTCGTCCTCAGTTTAAGTTGAACCCTCTTTGTAAGTCTCCAGGTTTCTGCTCCGTAGGTAAGTACCGGTAAGATGCAGCTGTTATATACCTTCCTCTTGAGGGATAGTGGTAGACTACCATTCATGATTTGATAATGCTTGCCGAATGAGCCCCATCCCATCCTTATTCTTCAAGTTATTTCACTCTCATGGTTCGGCTCCACGGTTACTTAGGACAAGTAGTAACACAAGCCTTCACCAATTGGCGCGCACGTCATGCTGACGTCATCAGCAGGAGGGCCAGTGACTCCGCCTTCGGAGTGACAATGACGAGTGCACGAGCGGGCCTATTTCGTTGGTCCCGGCGGCTGCCGTGCCTCGGTCGTCTGGGCGGGGCCTCTCCGGGATAGTTGTACACGAATGTAGAAGAAAAAGTCATGTATGCTGTCCTAATGGGGAGGGGGGGGGGGGGGGGCAAGTGTAAAGAGGGTAGAAAGAAATCGAAAGCGAGAAAGAGAAACAAGGATTACAGACAAACCCTCAAAGTCTGTCACCGGCTGTCACTCTGTCCTATCATGTTTCTATCGGAAAAAACACAAATTCAGGCAATTCAGGCAAAGACCACCTTAACTTGGGTAAACCAGAATTAGTATGGGAGGGTAAGAGGGTTTGACGATTATAACTGCTGGTCATGACATGAATAATGTGAAAATCTCGTCGCGTACGACGTCAAGCCCTTTCCTCCAGACACGTGTGGCACATACCCGTATACCACGGGCCGTCGGGTATGTGCCACAGGTGTTAGACAGTTTATATCTACCGAGGAAAGGCGAGAACAGGCATTGGTAATTTAAATGCGAGAACGTTAAGAAAAAAAAACCGACATCGGCAGCATTGACCCGACGGATTCAAAGAATATATATTATGGTACCAGCAGGAATCGAAGCCAAGCATTCTGCGTGGCAATCGAGTATTCTACCACAGAGGCCCGCCAGGTCTCGGTACTCCTTTGGAGAAAGACCCTACGCAGGCGTAATGTTGGTGAAACGTCAATTGTGGTTGCAGTGCTTGCCCTTCCAATTTTATAAACATTACAGAGGTACTCCAATGATGCAAGCGCCACGTCGGGTTAGCGTCAATTGTAGTTAATTGCCATCCACTGAAGTTGGTCCACATAGCACTATCCAGGGCTACCATCCTCGCAAGCACAAGCGCTACATTTCAGCTTACCGCTTCTGGTGTTGGTAATACCCATGTTGCTTCTCTTGGCATCGTTGCGCAACTGTAAACAACTGGTTATACAAAACTTATGCGACTGTTCAACATACATGTCTGTGCGTATATTTGCACATATGCTTAGCATCATTTCGTAACGTCTCGCTCAAAAAAAAGAAAAAGGAAGAAAAATACACCAGAGTCACCTTGCCTCCGCATGCTTCGCATGACATCGATTCCCATGGTACGTGGGATCTGCCGAAGTTTTTATGATGATGATGACCTTTTGCTGATGGCTCTCACCTACAAAAGGGGATGGGCCAAGAACCAGGCGGCAGGATCTTTGAGTTAAATACCTACGAAGCTAAAAATAAACGCTGTAACTTTAGGCTAAAAAAAAAGAAAAACATAGATAGTAAATGAAAATTCTATAGAGCAAACAGTCAGACTATCAGGTGGGATGTTTGACGTATGTTTAACAACGGGTTGTAATTAATAATGAAAATACGCCAATATGCACTAGCATGGTAATCTTTGTTTCATGTATAGAATCAAACACCGCGGAGTACACCTCCCTGTGGCTATAACGTAATGTAATGCCACCAAATGATAAAATTAAGCGCGACATTGATTTGTAATCCTAACTTTTGAAGGGGAGCGATTAGGTATATTTTTCTCTGATTAGAATACCGGTGACAGAATAAAAAGAAATGCTCTATTGTCTTTATTTCCCCGCAAAACTGACGTAACGGTGACGCGCTGAGTCCAGCTTTATGTATAAGTAATAATTCAACTGAGGAATTCTGCAGCGTAGTCTGGTGACAGGTAACTTCTAATTGCCGGGATACACACCACTGCTTATTCCAGCAAAATCTTATATGTGCGAAGTCGCTGAATTGATCCCATGAAAATTTTCCTATTTCATTATGCAGACACGCACTTCGAAATCTTATTGCTGTCGCGTAAGCAGAATCGGCTATAATTGGTGTAATGGGTCCGCTTAGAGATATGGTGGCTAATGAGTCCACCATCTCATTCAGATATATTCCGGGGTGGCCTGGTAACCATAGCAACTGAATTTTTTGCAAGTTTGCTTTATAACCTAGGCGACCGATTTATTCCTCATCCTTCACCTCCATTCAAAAATTTCCCCCCTTATATTACCCGCCGGTTTTATGGCCGATCCCCCGTAGTGGGTAGGAACCAAGAATCAAGGAACAAGCAAGCAAGCCAGAACACGAGCGGGCGACGCCATGGCATCCCCGACCCCTCGCGACGAGCTCATCAACCGGCTGGTGGACCGGCGACCAGCCTGCGCCTCGCACAACATGTACCGCTCGGGCGACTACGACTTCATCATCCTGCTCGCCTTCCTGGCCGCGGTGATCGTGGTGTTCGTGCTCTTCTTCCAGTACGACTTCGGCCAGCGATGGCACCGCGATAGGCCGAAGCGGTCGGCGTCAACCGTCACCCAACACGGCCGCATTGCCAGCGCCAGCCCGTCCGACCACCAGGCCGCCCAGCCCGGAGCGCTGAGGGAGGTGCCGGCCCTGTCGGAAGAACCTCGTCTTGAGGTCACGACGCCCGAGGAGGGTGCGGGTGAGTACGCGACTATAGTCGACGACAACTTATCTTGACATTGGAGCGAAGGCTACGGAGGCGGGGCTTCCGCACATTCGTGTTGCTCCGCAAGTAATCCGGCATCTTGCGGTTGATTTCGGTTTGTCTCGCTCGCATCGTTAACGCGTTTAGAAAAAACATATACAAGAAAATTATGAATGGGAGAAAGATTTCGATTGTTCAGTGTACATTTCCAGTGTCCTATTACGAGTATATTTTTCTTGTAGAACTAAACAGCGCGTTTGCGGCCGCGCACTGACGTCACGGGCGCCGTGTTTCCTTGGAAAACCGGGTGGGCTGAAGAGGTGGTGCTATCTAAGAAATGGAAAGGAAAGGAAAGCATTCTTGCAAGGTGAACATTAACTATATTTTACCGACAACTTCCCGCAACTGTTTAAGTCTCATAATAAATAAAGCAGTGTTTATTTCGGCAACGCAAATGGGAAAATTATTAGTAAACTTAAGCACTATTTTTTTTGGCGCGGTAGCAGGCGTGCGCATTGGTTCTGTAACTTCCACGGTGCTGTAGTGCTGTCAAAAAAGCTGTCGCCGAGTATTCGCCCCCGAGATCGAGCGGAGTCGCCGCCTGGTGGCCACTGGCTGAAGCGCGCCTAGTGTGGATTGCTCCTCGCGTCGTCTGCTAGCCACATAAGGCTAGCATGTGCACGTACCCCATGCTCATCCTCAAAGGGTTTTTTGTCCCGCCCTGTTAGCGCAAGTTTAACTACTTGTACGTTTGCCTAGCACGATCTACAGACACATTTGGCCTTGCTCGGCTGTATATGCACTGCAATAAGATCAGTTTGTGCACTTGCCGAGAGTGCTGTGTGTCCTCCGTTCGCAAGGATCATTTCGGTGTAGGTGCCGCTTTGTAGTTGAAGCACACCGCAAAGTGCGCTTGGCGTCGTCCCAAACATGAGCAGTATTAAATATTGCGGGAAAGCAGCGTTTTAGCGACTCTGTGATATACGAAGTTTTGCACTGTTGATATGTGTCTAACTGCGGCGCTGTTGCTTATGAGTTATGCGACGAGCTTTAATTGTGCTTGAGATAACCTTTTATTGTACAGTCCTAGTCCCAGTACAGCGAAATATTTCTGTCTAGTAAATTCTGACATTTCGGTACTTAAATTGTCCCTTAAAAACAACACAAAATGGAATGACACGGAGGTGGTTAAACTTGAGTCGCCGAACGCAATTTCAACATTGGGCGAAATTTATACAGACGCACCCGTGTGCTTAGATTTGGGTTTGTTTTAAAGAATCCATACGGTCAAAATTAATCCAGATGGCGTGCGTCACACTTATGTCGTATAATTTCACGCAAAACGTCTTTTTTTTCTTTTCTTTTTTACAATGTATTGAGCGCTTTTGTGGCGTTGTCATAGACTGACGGAAGGATCGGACATTATTCGCTTGAAAAGAAAAGCCTTGGCCCCATCAAATAACCGAACCTTTGTCATCACTGTCATGCAGATAATCAATTGAAGAAAGCTGTGTGCTGAACCGTTACCTTTTTATACTGTTGTTGGAGTAAGAACAAACGCGCTAAAGCGCTACTTCGCACTACAGCAGTGCGAAGTAGGTGGGACACGAGCTCAACACTTACAAATAAAAATACAAGAAACGTGACAGTGCGGAAACGCAGAAAGTCGCCAAGCGCGAAAATCCCTTTCAATAATAATAATATCTGGGGCTTTACGTCCCAAAACAACGATATGATTATGAGAGACGCCGTAGCGAAGGGCTCCGGAAATTTAGGCCATCTGGTGTTCTTTAACGTGCACTGACATCGCACAGTACACAGGCATCTACCATTTCGCCTCCACCGAAATGCGACCGCCGTGGTCGGGATCGAACACGCTACCTTCGCGTCAGCAGCCGAGAACCTTAGCCACTGACCCACCATGGCAGACATCCCTTTCAATGGCAGATTGCGTTTCTCTCACAAGTAATAATAACGTTCGGCGAGCTTTGTGCAAACCATTCGGCAATGAATGGCATATTACGAATAGGCTGCAGTCAGCGCATTTTATTTGCCGACAATCGGCTCACACCGCTCGCAAAGAAACGCTGCTGCGTACATTTGTATGCGCGCCACCGGCCGCCTATCCACACTAGCGCGGTGACGGTGCTGCCGCCTGTAGCCCGATCTCGGGGCGAATAGCCGTGGGCAGGGTCTCCCATTAGAGGTGTGGGGGGTGGGGGGGGGGAAGGATGGGGAGGCATGTTCCGAAAGGAAACAAGCTCCGGAATGGATTGCAAAGATGAGATAGGGGGGGGGGGGGGGGGTGTGACGTGCTTCCCACAGCGGCCTGCCGGTGGTCCCCAGCTTTAGAAGGGTAAAGGTGTAAGCAGTTCTTGGAGTACATCAGGGATCTTTGGCCGCCATTATGGTCAAAAACCTGCATGGCTATTTCCCTGTGCTTGAAACAATGCCGGTTCAGGTTACGACTGAAAAAATGTATGGGGCAGACTAGGCGCCCCCTTTTAGATGAGTAGGGGGAGGTGCAGCCGCCCCTGCAGCCCCCCCCTCCCCTCGTGTGCGCACGCCTATGAGTACACGGTATACGCTCAAGTACGCGTGACGTCTGTCGCGTGTGCCAGTACGTAACGACCAGAAACCACGCGCCGGAGTCCGCTCGAAATTTCGCGTCCCCTCCTGTGTGCCTTCATGCATCCCATCCGCCGAGGGGGGCCCAATGAAAGTAGCGCCATCCTGCTAGCGAAATGCACACGGCCCCTTGTGCATTCGCCAATGTTGACTCTAAGGCGAAAGCCATTTTTCGTATTCTTTTGATTTCAGTCGAATGCATTGTACCGATCCTTCCTGGTATTTCTGCACCTTACGTGGTGTTACACTGCATCCGGGATCGTACTTAAACAGCACAAAAAACAATGACAGAACACCCAGGGAGACAAACTACAGGTAAGGTAGAGAGGTGAGTGTGTCGTAAACGATGCATACTTGGAAAATCAGCGCGACCACGACGAAGACAGAGCACGACCGATGTGTCTCCGCGCTCGTACTCTGTCCTTCTCGTCTTGCGTCTCCGTAGTGTTCATGCTGATTTTCCAAGTACCCAAAGAGACACACGGACACAAGCTTAAGTATGAACCAACTTACGAACTAACTTGCCCAAGCATCCGTTAGTGCACTTCACGGGGTTTTGCAGTGTCTCCGCGATCGGCTCACCTATAGCGACGATGTCTCATGATGACGTTATCACGTGACGTGAAAACGTGACGTCACGTTATAAGACACCACAAAGTGCCATCATGATTACGTCACAAATTTTAGAGATATTTGACGTTTCTGATCACGTCATATGGTGTTGTCATCTTGTCTAATATGGCGATATCACTTGATTTTTTGTCGTCACTCATGTTGAAGTGTTGAAGGGGACGCCGACGATCAATTTTTGCGTTTGATCAGGCGTCTAAGGTTTTGGCCTTAATAACCTGCACACACCCTCGCCGAAGTGGCCTAGTATAGCTTCGAAGCAACTAGTAGCCTAGTAGTGCAAGAACACGCAAACCAATGACATTTCTTTGTGCTGCAAAACCTCCGCTTCCCTTTTTCTATAAATGTAGTCGCCAAATTCGTCTAAGGTAGCGAAAGGTGTGAAAGTAACATTGGATGCTTTTAGCTCGCGTAGACGCATTTCTTACTGCAACTTGATTGCTTTTTTCTTGGCAACACAAAAGAAATACATACATTAAAGGCGAAACAGCCACCAGCCTGGCTCACGAAGGACTTGTCGCAGCTGAAGCGTATTCCGCAGACAAACCCCGGGCACGATACACGAAGTGTTTTCCAAACAGAACTTCCTATTAGTACATGTGGCACGAGGACACTCTTGTAACTTGTCAGGCTCGACCTTTGTCTGACTCTGGGGACCTTTCTTAGGCCCGTAAGCCTTTGGTCCTCACCGGCCTCCTGAATGATCAAGAAAACAAAGACACTGAACACCGTACATTGAACATTTGTTGGGGCGCCACATCTGGCGGCCATTTTCAATTTGTGGTTGTCCCTGTGCTTGTGTGGCGCAAGGTTCTCCTAGAAAGTCTGAATCGAGTCTTCTTCAAGTTGATCTTCACGTTTAGAATAAAACTTTCGACTACGGCGGGCACAACCACCTGAGGTAAGCCGTTTTTTTTAGGAGCCTAGACAGCATGCAGTACGTGGAAGACTTCCGCAGCGCCGAATACAAGCGAAGAAGCAATGATGCGTTTCACAACCTTCGAGCGAACTCAGTCGTATAGGAGCAGTTCATTTCTTAACATACGGTGTATGCCCAATAAAAACATGGCCAGGTAACAGCTTGAGGTTAATGTCCGGAAACTGCAATGTGTTGTGAATAGGTACCTGGCTTGCGAAGCGTTTGCTTGTGGCGAGGGTCATTCTTTTGGCATTGTGAAAGGGTAATTTATTAGCACGAGAGAAAAGATTTTTGTCTTGAGTGTTCGTTAAGTCTGATTGCACCAAAGATCTAGCAAGTAAAAGTAAGACGTCTCATCTCGCTCTACAAAGGTACTGCTAAGGCTCCATTCTATGGTTCATCGCAAGTCTTCACAGATGAGCGTGTATAGCTCATAAGTATTCGATCGACTTTTCCAGTTCCTGAAGAGCCAGTGACGCTCGCGCGGGCAGAAGAGGCGCTGACGATGATGGCACCGGTTCGCGACCGAGCGGACATTGGGCAGCTGTGACTCGCCGGGCTGTCGAGAGATGCCCGAGGAACTACGCGCCACCCTGGACGACAGTGTGAGCCCGTGCAGCGACTTCTACCAGCACGTGTGCGGCAAGTGGGTCAGAAACCACACGCCCGAACTCGGTGAGCACCTACACTGTATCGTGTTCAAGCAGAGTCATTAGAAGCACAGATATTTGGGTGAGTTTTTACTGATCCATGAAGGTACATAGGAGCGCAAAAACAGACAAGCTACACGAGAAGGACTAAAGAGGAGATTCAGTAAGCACAAGTTGTAAAGGGTTCTAGCCTGCAGCGTTCTTCTCTTAACTGAGGCTATGGGTTTTCGCGGAACACTACTTACCGTCTCTTTCTAAGGAGGGTGCACCGATTTAGCACTGTTTAAAAGAACCCCGATACAAAATTCTTCAGGTGTAACATTATTTGGTGAGTCTGTCCTAAATTTCCGTCTCTCCTTAGTTGAAAGAACATGTGGCCCTATCGCGAAATGCTAGAAGCCCCTTTACTGCGGGATATCGGTACATGTAAACAGGGGCGTAGCCAGAAATTTGTTTCGGGGGGGTGGGGGGGGGGGGGGCACCTCCTTGATTTCGGGGAGGGCACCTCCTTGAAATGGCCAGTTTTGCTATGTATGCCATGGCGAAAAAAAATTTCGGGGGGGGGGGGGGGGGGCACGTGCCCGGTGTGCCACCCCCTGGCTACGCCACTGCATGTAAATTAACCGTGCTGGTAATCTTTACCTATTTGACTCATCTTCTATCCGTTAGAGCTCAAGGAGCGTGTGCTGTAGGCCCAGTGGGCCAGATATGAGAACTTAAACTGCGCTTGGGACGAAGACACCAGATTCGAAGTAAACTGGACGAACGCAGACTAACAACTGCTAGTCTAACACTGCTAACAACTGTCAAAAGCTGTTAACGCAGATTAACAAATGTTGAAAGTTCTTAGTCTGCGTTCGTCCTGTCTACATTTACTCTGCTGTCACGTCGCAAGCGCAATCATAATAATCACTAGTTTAATTGCTCTAAAACAGCGATTACGATACAGCCTAATGCGAATTCACAGCGCAGCTATTTAGGTGTTTTGATTTTGCGATAAGATGAGGCAAATGCTTCCGCTTCAGCGGCGTGCAACTCACGATTCTGACATAGGTGGCGTTGAGCTCTTGCTCGTGCAGCTCGTTTAAAAGCAGTGGCAGAACGATGCACTTCCGCGCGGACAATTTCGTGCAGCCCATTTCACACCAACCACCGCATACGGAGCGTAGCGCGACTGCCTCGCTAATCGGGACACCGCGCAAGGCAGCGTGTGGTCGCGTTCCACAACAGCCGACGCACGACGGCGCGCACTACTGTGGCACCGCGGTTGGCCGCCGCGGAACCTGTTGTCTCGCCACTGTCGTTCCCTCCTCCTCGCGCTCTCCTCGCTGTCTCCGTCTTTCCATCCTCCGCTGCGCTCCGCGTTTGCTCCCTTTCGTCCTCGTTCGCCTTGCCCGTTACGCTGACAGCGACGCCGCTCAAGAGCTGTGCTCTAAAACAAGGCAAGATGTTACGAACTCGTCCCGTCTTCCACTCTTGTGGGTTACGCACGTGAGCACAATGAGTTCAGGCAGTTCTTTGCATTCTCATGGAATGAATTGTATTAAATCGCTGAAAGGACTGTTTTAGCATCAGATTCCGGTTCGACCATTATGTTATTTCTTGATGCACATTCTCACAGGAGAGGCGCTGGTCTCTGAGCGCACACTACGCCTTCGCCGACTCGAGCTGCAGCTGCTGGTCGAGCTGCGCTCAGGGCACCGACGACGGCTCGATGAGATGGCCACTACGCCTGTGGCGCGAATGTAGTACCACCACAGGAGAACCACAGTCGCATGACCTGCTGCGCACCATATTCGCCATGCACGGGCTGGCCGGCTTTCCTTTCCGCGCGGCCGACCGCCACACGGACCTCTCCACCACGGCTGCTAAGTACGTTGTTCAAGTCAAGTAAAGTCAAGTTTATTTCCGACATCAAGTCAGTCGTAGGAGACAACAGAAGGCGGGGCTTCACTTGTCAGCGGTTGAGATCAAAGACTGGAGATGCTGATAGTGGGTGCACTAACCCTTTGCGACACATTCACCAATTTCAGAATGAGGCTGCCATTTTTAAAGCGCTTAACGGCCGCAGCACCTTCTACCGTCTGTGATGCTTCGCGGCCATGCCGGTGCGTGGGGTTCTGCGGTGGTGTATGGAGCGTCTTCACTCAGTTCATAAAGTATGCTCTTCTTCGTGGTACACGGGCTAAACCCAGCAACGCTCGCGAGTGTAAAGGCGCTAGTAAGTAATCGCTAAGGCGTCAGCTTTAAAATGGCTGAAACGGCAAGCAGCGGCGGCCCGCGAGACTCTCCCGCAGCGGCGCCGACGATAGACATAGGAGGTGAGCAGAATTCCAATGAAGTTCTTAAGCAGCAGGTGTAAATTGTAAGTTGGTTTGTATGTTTTGTTACAGCTGGCACTGTGGGGTTCCGGGAATATGCACTAGCGTTAACTTTATGACAGCTGTCGAAGTAACACGTGAGACGTAAATGGAGACGAGCGAATACGTACACCATTGTCCAGCTGCGCGTTAAGGGACGCGTTATTGCTCAAAGTGACTCTTGGTTTTCTTGCCGTGATTATTCAAGTTTAACGTAACTCTAATCTCTAACAGATCATCTGGTTCCGCTTGGCGCGATGCAAAACAGAGTTCGTAGAACGAAGGGGTACAAACACCGATGCCCGTGTTTATTCATGTCGTAGCAGTTGAAAGCTTGCGGACTCTAATCATTGCACAGGTTAATAAACAGATGTACGATGGGTGAGCTCAAACTTAGGCGTAGAAGTAACAAGATGAGAAATGAAAATAAGCCTGTTGCTATCTGGAAGTACGACATGGCGTACCGGCACGTGCAGCCGCCTATATTAATCCGCCAAAAACGCGCCCGTATTTGGTAACATTGTCAGCTTGTTTCTTGACGAATATTTGAGAAGCATTACGACGAGTGCATGTGTTCAGGTAACTGCCTGGGTTCAACGAACGTGGGTCGATTATTTACGACACCCAGGTTGCCGTGGGAAAAAAAAGTGTCGCAGTCATAACGCTATACCAGTTATCATCACAAAATTACCAACACGAAAAAGGGCGTGTCCTCCACAAAGCGCGTACTGCGCCAAAGAACGCTTACATAATGCAAGCCTTTCTATTATGTAGTTTCGAAAGTGTTGATTTGATTATATTGTCACTTGGTCGTGACGTGGACGAAGACAGCAGTAGGCTTCTGCAAGGTGAAACTCTTTATTCGGCTTAACTTGTGGCCGCGATACGGAAAGTCAAATTACAGCAAGCGACGCACGCTGTACACTGATATCGGCGCATAGAGCGTCGGTCGTCGATAAACTGATCCGCGGCAGCGCGCGTCGGCATTTATACACGTGTTGTGGAACATTCCAGCGTTATCGCTGGTGGCCCAGTTTGTTCCAGAATAAACTCAACTGTTCGCATTTGCTCGCTCAAGCCGGACACATGATTCGAAAACTATCTAGAATGCTTTCAGGCATTCTGGCGCGGATCGCGCAAGGCAGTATCCATAGGCGTGCGCAGGGTTCCCCTTCAGAGAGGGCGAAGGTTCGTCGCTGCGCCCCCACTCCCTATTATGTCAATGTATGAGGAGGGCTTTGCACCCCCCCCCCCCCCCCACCCCGCGCGCACGCCTATGGCAGTATCTACACGCGCAATATGCCGGCAACATAAAACATAGATAGGAGCGCGTGTGGCATTGCCCCCCTCTGAAAAAGACATCGACTGGGAACTTTCTCGATAATGTGAGAACCTTCCGATCAGATTACGTGCTCAACGCGAACATCAGAGTTAGTTCTGGAACCTACGCGGCCGCTAGCGATAAGGCTGGAATCTTCGATGATGCATGAATAAAAGCCAACGCGCTTGACCGCTTGTCAGTTTTTTCGACGGCCGACGCTCCGTTCGCCGATATCGCTGCACAGCGCGCGTTGCTTTCTGTAGTTTGAGCTTCCATTTCCCGGCCGCAATTTCGGCCAAATAAATAGTTTCCATTTTGGACTCACCTTCTCTGCCTTCGTCAACGTCACGACCACGTGACAGTATTGTAATAAATAAAATAGGTAAAGAATATAGAAAACAACAGAAAGATGAACTTGCTTCGAGAAATGGTGCAGTATACATAACGAAAACTATCTTAGAAATTAATAAACACGCACGAAAAAAAAACTAGACATGCACGAAACAATATTTGATGAAGACTATGAAAAGGTAATGGTGTGTCTCCCTTTAACCATCGTGCCGCGACAAAAACAGGGTCCTGTCGCAGTCGGCGATCCCAGCGCTCGTCAGCGTCGAGATAGTCAAGATGGCCGCGGAGGACGTTTCGATGGCGGGCGGTCACAAACGCGTTAGCAAGAAGACCAGGAAGGGCTCCGTCCGTGACGGATGCACGACCTTCCTCGACACTGGGTCATCCGCGTGGGGCCGCCACAGCCACTCTTCCGGGAGTTCGTCAGCATGCGGGACGTGCAGGACGAGTGGTTCATGGCGGCCGTGCAGAGCATCGCCGGTAGACGAGACATGCCAGAACTGGTCGAGGTGAGTGTACGCTCCTTCCCGCGCGTGACGACTCGTGAAGCGACACTGTGCGCGAAGATTTCAGTGATATAATCTGTCGAGGACCTGTCGTGTCATGTTCATCGCCCTCGAGTAGGTTGACGTGTAAGGTGCGACGACGACAACGGACAGAGGGAGAGAACACACACACAGAGCGCCACTTCCACTGTTTGGAAAAGAGCACAGTATATATACACACCACACGTTGTCACAGGTCCTCAATGTGCAGTCGCATTCAAGTAGCGCAACTCTTTAGGTGATAGTGAAATGGAAGCCGCGCTAACGCACTTATCGCCTGCCTCGATGATTTTCTTACACCTTACACGTCAATATGCAAAGACAACACGCCCAGTCTGCCATTCTTATCTCGTGTAGGATGCTTCAAAAGCATCATATCTGTCATCACAGGTGACACTTTTTCACCGTCGTGAGAAGGGCACAGGGCAATATAAGCAGAGCAATATCATGCCGACTAGCGCCGGTTAGAGCCTTATTAACAGCTGAGCTGGTAATAACCCCCGTGTCACCGCGACAAGAAAATGTCTAGCTGTGACGTCATCTCGCGTTGCCTAGCAACCACCTGGCACAGCTGCACCTTCCTTGCCTATAGCTTGGAAACCGCTTGCGTCACAACTATTCACGCAACATCAAGTATCCACTAGTCACGTGACATGTTCCCGCAACAACCACGTAACAGCTAATCACGTGATATGCTCGCGCAAAAAACTACTTAACACCTCGTTACGTGACATGTTCCCGCCAAAACCACTTAACTGGTCACGTTACATGTTTGCTAGGTCGAACACTGTTGGTTCCAGCCTTAGGTCACTAAAGCAAGCTGCAGACATTTTTTTTTATATTAAGTGTAGGGGCCCGTGCTGTCGTATTCTGTCGTATGCTGTCGTCATCGCTTGGTGTAACGTAGACAAAATTGGAGAACGCTTGAGCTTCGCCTTCAAGAGCAGATCGCGATAGCGTAATCGGGCCTCGGGCGCATCGCCTTCTGAACTGCTAGCCTGCGTCGGTTCTCGGTCCATGCCTCAATTAACCGTAATTTTTATTATTTATTTTATTTGCATCTTTCTCGATTTTCCGGCCATGCACAAGATGATGATTTTTCGCTCACAACTAATGATGCCGACGCCGCTACCGACACTGACACTGACACCGACACAGACGCCGTTGCCGGAGTTTCTGTGAAACGAGCTCTTTAACGCTATCGCCTTAAAGCCGCGCATAGCATAGCCATCTGTAGAATATTGAGCGCGCGCTCACGCCAGGAAGTCTTCGTACTCTTGTTCTTCGAGTGCCTTGGTGATAATATTAAGTGACTATTAGTGATTATTAGTGACTTTAGGGGCCCGGGCTGTCGTATGCTATCGTATTCTGTCGTCACCTGGCGTAACGCACGCAAAACCACGTATAAAAAAGAGGAAGCAAGCGAGAAATAGAAAGAGGGTGGAAGAAAGAGAAAGAATATGAAGAAATATACAAATAAAATGAAATAAATAGAGAAATAAAGGCACAACAAACTGGTAAAGAGAAAAAGAGAGAGACGAGGAAAGAAAGAGAAAACCGAATAGAAACAAAGAAGGCTGCCCAGCTCCGCACTTCCTTCAGGCTTGGACCATTAGTTCCAAGCTGCCTTTTATTGAGAAGCAGCTGCCCCACTTCTTCCCAAGATATAATTCAGCCCACTTCAAATCTAGTTGAAGGCTGATTCTATACGCAAGTTATAATTCGGTCCTTCTTGAGCACGTTACCTAGGGAAGCCCATACCCCGCTGCGACGTTATCCCTTACTGCAGATCGAGCAGGCGCTAGTGGATCTTGCGGGACAGCATGCGGGCGTCGACGACTACGTGGCAATTCCGGTGGCGCGGTTGCAACACTCGCGCCTATGGAACTGGACGAGGTTTCTGCGCACCGCACTGCACGGCGTGACGACCGTCGGAAGCCGCACCACGGTGCTGATCAAGGGTGGCTCCTTCCAGCGTCGCTTCAAGCAGATCGTCGACAAGTACGGCTCGGCCAGCCTGCACAACTACCTCGCACTAAGGTCAGGATTTTTAAAAAAATGTGCCAAAAGCCAGGGGGTATTACATTCAACGTTTTAACAGCGCAGCTGTTTATAGTCGATGTAACTCCCGGGAGATCATCATCCGCTCTTTCTAGTTCAGTTGCGAAAGCGAAGCCTAAAGGCCTGACCACGTACGCGTTGCAGCGCGTCAGCGCGTGGCTTTTCTGACGCGGCGTCGCACCCTCTCCCTATCGAGAGAGAGGGCGCGCAGTTTCGCGTAGGCGCGCGCCCCCCTCTCTCCATAGGGAGAGGGCGCGGCGCCGCGTCAAGAGAGCCACGCGCTGACACGCTGCAACGCGTACGTGTGGTCAGGCCTTAAGGAGCGGGCGAGTGTGGGTATAGCTAAGTGGGTGAGAGATAAGCCTAGTGTTGCGAGTCGAGCTTTTAGAGAAAGGGTAGTGACGTGGAGAGGGTGAAGCTGTTTAGAGAGGAGGATAGCAGAGGCGAAGCTATGGCGGGAGCGAAGCAGATGGTGTGGAGAGGAGGTGGGAGCAGGAATGCGACTGGCGCTCCTGCCGTCTCCTCCTCTCCACAGCCTGCATTCGTTCTGCAATGTTCACCCGCTTTCTCTACTCTAGGAATCCTCTACTCTAAGGAGCGGCTCCCGCGTCCCACACCCCCCACAGCGCATGCCCGTCCCCTCTCTCTCTCCTCTCCTACGGTTCCCCCCCAGGGGCGCAGCCAGAAATTTTTTTTCGGGGGGGGGGGGGGCACCCCCTTGATTTCGGAGAGGGCACATCCTTTAAACGGCCATTTTTCGCTATGTATGCCATGGCGAAAAAAAATTTCGGGGGGGCACGTGCCCGGTGTGCCACCCCCTGGCTACGCCACTGGTTCCCCCCCGTTCTCTCCTCTAGGAATCCTCTACGGAGCGGCGCGCGACAGGTGGTGTGACAGCTGCATACTCCGCTGGGGGGCACCACGGTAGTTCCGCGGTATAAAAATGACGGAGCGCGCCGCGATGAGCGCCCGGGCCGCTGCCGCGAAACGAGAGCGGCGACGTTTCTCCCGCTCAAGCCAACCATCTCCCCCGCTGCTTCGCATCCACACATGGTTTCCTTTAGCGGGAGATGGGGAAGTCTTTTTTTTAAAGGGTTTGCGCATGCGCAGTAAGGGTGGTCACGCCGCACACCACCGGATTGAACCCCGCTCTAAGATGCTTCACATCTAAAAATTCACAGTTTCACCACAAGGTTGAAGCAATGATTGCGATAGCAACAAATTGTAATGTTATACGAAGTGAGGCTGGCAGCTAGCACTTTGGGTCTGATCTCACGCAAGTCTACAAAACGCTGGTTTAAGAGAATACGGCCGCTCCATGGACAGTCTTCGCACATTCTCTTCGCGTTGAGAGCGCAGCCCGTATAAGGGGATACCAGCCGCCCGCTGACGGCTGCCGAGACAGCGAGATAACGCGCGCGCCAGCGACGACCGCGCTCGTAAAATCAAAGGGCGCAGTTGCTCGAGCGCCCCCCCCTCCCCCCTCGCGTCTTTTCACGCTTGTTAAAGACGGGCGGGGCGTTTCCTCTCTGCTTGAGCGTTCGACGGCTGGTATAACAGGCGGGGGGGACCTTATGGCATGCGCCTCGGAGCGACAGATAGGCCGGCTCGCTTGATCTCCGCTTCAGCCGCGTTCGTCGCCCCCGCTCGCGCGCTATTACCCACGGGTAGAACTTACGATGCGCTGGGGGGATCTTATCAATTTGGACTTTATACGTGACATGACGGCGACGGCGAAAACCCGTCGAGACTGTCCATATAATTGGTATCGCAATAAAACATTGAACAACGTCAGGATGCTGCTTAAACAGCATACTAACCACCGGGAGAACTAAACAACCCAATATTGCAGGGGCAACATTAGCACCACCACTTGTCGGCCCAGAAATTAAGCAGGAAAAGAAAGAACCATTGCTGCAGAAACCAAGTTTTATGTGACTGTGGTGACATAAAACATTAAATTAATTAAATTGTGGGATTTTGTGTGACAATTCAGACCGATAGCTTCTGATAGATATGGCAGAAAGCAAGAGATCAGCGGAATCGGTCAATCATCGCGGTGCAGGATGTACGTGCGGTACTCCCCGTTCCTGGACTGGAAGAGGTACCGGGCGCTGGTGGACGTGGCCACCTCGCGTTTACCGGGCTGGGAGGACATCGACCCGCCAGAGCACGGGGCCGAGCTCCGCTGCCTGCGATTCCTGTATCGCCTGGTGGCCGAGCCGTTCGCGTACATGATTTGGAACGCCAATATAAGGTAACGACGGCATAAACACTAGTCTTAATTTCCTTTTTGCCTATTTTTTTCATTGGTTCTACGGCGCGCAGGTACTAATCAAACACGTCCCGGTAAATTTGCATTGTAAAATGTCACATGATCCCTTGTTCATTCGCCTAAAACGAGTCGAAGGCGAAAGCCAACTTTTTTTCTTCTCAGTAAAATGTATTTTGCCCTGCCTCCGGGATCCGAGGCATAGCAAGCTTCTTTGCGCCTCACGCTGATGCTTTGCAGTGCCCACCTTTGACCAAGAGACGATGTCACTTGATGACGTCACAAAACTTGCCGATATGTCATGTTCTGTACACCGACACCACAGACACATTTACTTGAGCATCAGGGCGACCATTGATCCCCATTTTATTCGTTTTCTTTTTCGAATCAATCGTGCCGATACCAGACGCCACCGACAAGGTCTCGAGATGTGTCGTAAGAGAGAGAGAGAGATTCAAGAAAGAAGAAGAAAATAAAAGGACGCTGTTTTCTGCCTCCCGTCGTGGGGGGCACGGCTCAGCGCCTTTAGGGATGGGGAAGGGGGAAGTAAAGATGATAGAAAGAAAGAGAGAAGATAGCGAGAAGGGGTGATTAGATGACAAGAGAGTGTCTTGTCAGTCCAGGTAGGGAGGACGAACCAAGGCGTTCGTCTATAGGGCGTCGAGGTCCGCAGGAACCGCGAACTTGAGAAAGGCTCGCAGGGCTGCTATCCTGGACCGTTGCGGGTAAGGTATCGCGCAATGTGAGCATATCTCGCTATGTATGGTCAGGTCTCGTCATATCTCGGATAAATGTCCCGACTCTTGAGACATACAAGGCTTCCACATTAATAGATGTTCGTGATGCGCCAAACTGTCAACATGACCTAACAATAATCCAAGACCCGGTTAGCATTTTTCTACCGCTAAACATACGACATGCTATTCGCCGCGAGATCGGGCTTCAGGTGGCAGCACCGTCGCCGCGTTAGTGTGGCTAGGCGGTCGGCGGCACGCATCCAAATGTACACAACGCCGCTTCTCTGCGAGCGGTTTGAGCCAATTGTCGGCGCATAAATGGGGTTGACTGCTCTTTAACACTGATATATGCGCCCTCCATTGCCACATTAGTAAACGAAGCCGGCCTAACGTTGCTATTACGTGAGAGAAGCACAGTCTTCCAATCAATCGGGTGCTGGCATCCGTTGACAGTCTTGCTTAGCACTGTACTCAATTTTCTGCTGTTTTATTTCTACATATTTACCTTGTGATCTGCCTATAATGCAATATAAATGGTGTTACACGACTGAGCCATGTATTTACTTCTCTCTTTAGAGGTCGCAAAAGATAACTGTATTCCTGCGTAATTAGTTGAACTTAAATTTTGTGCCCTCTGCTTTTCTCTTTGCATGAATACGTGTACAGCTATTGAAGTTCGTGGCTTGAGGTATTTTTTTCTTTCTTTTTTTTTTACCGCTAGTCGGCCTATGCAGACGCTTGTTCATGCTTTGTGGTATGAAAAGGTTTTCGAAATCGCCGAGACTTTACGAGATGGTGCCGCTGAAATTTTGTATTTACACCTCGACATTTGGTACATCTTTTTCGTTTAGTACGACGCCAAATAATGCTCTATGGGATGTGCTTGAACAGAGATAATTAACACTGAAATAATTTGGCGAATAGATAGTACGACGATCACACCTAGCGCCATACCGACACGTGCACGAACTTCCGTATCAGAGTGCATACAAGCCACGGCAGGTGAAATGCTTGTGTAAATCGTGTAGGCATACGTAGAAGCGCTCGATACTGTACGCATAGATAGTGCAGCCCGTGTACCCATTACGATGGAGAATCGCTCTAGCACAATATTCTAGCTATATAACCGTGGGATGACCGCAAAAATGGTTTTCGCTTCTCTGCACCATAGGAGTCTGCAGAACTTGGAAAGCGAGATCGGCGCCCTTACAGACCACGTGGTTGATAAAGTTCTCGCCTTCTTCAGGACGCTGAACGTGACCCAGCAGCTGACGGAACCACTTCAGAAGCATCGTGTCCGGACTCAACCACCAGGTGTGTGACGGATTTCTCGTGTTTTCTTCGGACTCTCTTTGATGACTAGGCATTGAATCCAACGCATACTTTCACCATAGTTCCCAATAGTGGGAGTAAAAATTTCGTCTTCTGTCCGATGGCGCAGCTGAAAGAGTCGAGAGACATCGCTGTCAAAGGAGGCGCTATTTCAGGTTGAACTGGGTTAGCTTTATTGCGCAAAACACGGTTGAACAAATACACCCTAGTCCACCTCGGTGGTACAGTAGTTAGGGAAAGTCGCGGGTTCGTTCCCGGCCACGGGATCGCATTTCGTTGGAGGCGAAATGCTAGAGACTACGTGTTCTGCGCGATGTCAGTGCATATTCAAGAACACCAGATGGCCAATATTTCTAGAGGCCTTCCACCACACCGTATCTCACAATGCTATCGTGGTTTTCGGTCGTAAAACCCCCAGATATTATTATTAACTTCGCGAGCGTGGGCCACCGTGAGCGGGGACCACAGCGTGTGGAACTTCACGCTACCCCTTCTCCCCCCACAGTTGCTGGTACCCGCGTGGATGCGCAAGCCGAGCCTTGCGCATGAAGTTCAGCGAGCTAGTGTTCTCCGACGCCGAAACGTCGCCCATCGTATCGTGGAACGGCGTCCTCGGGGCAACGTGGCGCAACGCGCAGCGCAGGCTGGTCGACCGGGGCTTCGAGACCTTCTGGCGCGGACCTGCGCTGGGCGATGAGCCGTGGCTGGACGAAGACGAAGGTTACCTGGCTGTGCCACCCGGGTCCGTTGATCAGGACCTCACCGGGGACGCCTTCTACGCGCACCACCTGCCGAGGTTAGGGCTCGACCTGGCCAGGGCCATGGTGGGACACTTCTTCAGGGTGGCCTCACGGCTCAAGCGCAGGTGATGTGACAGGAGAAGCATGGGCAGCACGACTAGGAGAGAGCAAATGTTTGTTTTAACAGCGGAGCTGTTCTATGGCTGGGCTTGACGACAGATGAGCGTCCGCATGAAACGCTCTGGTTCGCAGATATATCCATAGATGGTGCAACTGCTTGGGTCGCGGGCGAAGCGGTAGCCGCTTATTGAAACGGGGGAAGGGCGGCTGTAGCGTGAATAGGGCCTAAAGTCACTGTAGCAGCGGTGGGTGTGGCATGGGCTACCACACGTCCTTTCCCGTGTGTCTCTACTGTTGCAATAATGTAATCGCAGGCACCCACACACTCACAAAACACCGCGGAAAATCCCAACGGAAACACAGGAGAACCGCAGCTCCACTGTTTCTGCAGATTTCACGCTGAGTGGAACTGGGGGGCAAGATTTTTTTAGGGCGAAGCTCCTTAGGTCGGCACCCCGCCGTCGCCGTTGAAGCTCCCTGGCACGGTGCCAGCTGTGGCGTCTCCCCCCTCACGCGGGAGGATAAATGAGCTTTATGAGCGCTGGAACGCGGATGGCGTCTGCACGATGCGCCAAGCGCGAGAATATAAACGCATGCGAAACGGAGGCAGGTTAGTCTCCCTCTCCCTCTTCGTCTTGCCCCCTCCCCTTAAACCGGCGAACGCGCGAAACCATCGCTTCACCCTGTGGTCCGCCCAGTGGTTGCCTGGACAATGAAACGCCGCGTGCGCCGAACGCCGCGTGCGTCCCATTTCTAAGGAGCTTCGCAGATCGGTTGTATTCGCACACGGAACAACTGCCAGTTTTTGTTTTTCCTTTTTTTTTTTTTCAAAGGACGATTACTTCTTACCGCCGCCGCGTCGAAATCAAGATGCCGAAAGCGGTTCTGCCTAAAACTGTGCATGAAAAAATGAACATTCTTGAACATGGTGTGCCACTGGAGCCAACGTTTTGTCCTCTTCAAGGCAACAACTGTCTAACTTAGGGCACGTATGCGTACACTCTTGCTGCCTTGAAGAAGAAGAGTCCACTTCTCGAAAACGTGGATCCAGAGACACCCCGTGTTGAAGAACATTCAGCTCTTCGAGCCTCCAACTTCTGCGGAACTTCTGCACTGTGCCTGAGAGTGACATTTGAACCTATACTGAGCTAGGAGCTGCATATAGAATTCATCTGGGATGCTCAGAAATAAAAATATATGATTATGTTATTTGCTAAAGCAACTGTCACAGAATGTCATTGTGCTCGGTTCAATTCCCATTATCAGACGATTTTTTTCTGCTATGAAGCTTTTTGAGAAGACCCCGTGGGCGTTTCTTTGGTAACCCCCACGTAACTCTATCGAGCGCATGGCTGTTTTCTGTTTCACTAATCCTGAATAGTGAGGATTTTTACCCAAACTAACTTTTTATGCTCAGATGAAACCGCTACGTTACGGAAGATTCGTCGTCGTAGGTTAGCGGTTAAGGTGCTGCTAACGTAGGTTCCATTCCCGGCACGGTGGCCGCAAGACCAAAAAAGTCAATGTACTTGTATGTTTAGGTGCACGTTAAAGGTTTCCTTAACCAAAGCAATCATCGAATGACCGCATCATCGGGGTTTATTGCCCTCACAAATCGATGGACGAGCAAAAATTTCTCGAATCCGTGAAGAAAGAGCAGAATCACAGGGATTCGTCGCGCGCTTTAAGGACTTCCTCTCGTCCATCAATCCCAACGAGCGCGCTGGAGGCTACACAGCTAGGGTGGCATGACAGAAGGAAGTTATGTCACTGCTGATCATGAGCTGCACATTCCTGTGCACGCTGGTGTTGCTACTGTGTAACTTAAGCACATTATAGAGCGCGGCGCCAGCGCGTGGCGACACCCTGTGACAAGAAGCGCATATCACCCAAATGCCGCTCCTGATTTCTGTCAACAGTCAGCCAATGGCAACAATCTGCTGTTTGACGACATACAGCTGGCGCTCCGCCCACCGAAGTGAGTGAGGACGGGGCCTCTGTTTGAAGGGAGGGCACTTGAGATAGCGGCAACTTCGCGCACCGTTTGTAAGCTCTTCATGCCGTGCACGCTACATAATGTGGCAAAGCTGTTCACAGCAGCGTTTTCCTGTTCGTAGACTGCGTTTATTCACGAGCACACACGAACTCAAAAGAATCAGGAGGGAAAGAAGATTTACCAACTCGCCCAAATAGCCACCTTGCCCTTCATTCACGAAGCCCCAAGGGTGGTTCAGGACCCGTTTAAAGCGTGGGTGGTCGGAGTTAATCAGGACAAATAAATCATGTTGTTTGGCCAGTTGGTCCATACTGTGCAAAAGGTAATGACGCAAGGCAAGTCGACGAAAAGAAGAGGCACAGGAAGGAGCGTCACGAGTGCCTTTTTCAAGGAACTGGTGACGCTCGCATCGGTGTCTACATGCGGTGTCTACACACGGTGGCTTCATGGCAGGGCGTCCGCTTCCAATGCGGTGGCCACTGGGTTCGATTCATATAGTGCCAACTGAAAACCCACCGGGTTTTCCCTAAGGATACAGGAGCACACCGACCTGGCGCTCGGTTGTTCTTGAATATTTATCTCGAAAGTGGCCCCATAAGGTTGTGTAAAGGCCCCTGGGCGCACCTTAACCCACCA